>CM077286.1:32566403-32576403 GCA_039654925.1 Anguilla pacifica | reverse complement strand
CCTCCAGACACTTTACAGCGATTCTCACCTCTCTCTCTCTCTCTCTCTCTCTCTCTCTCTCTCTCTCCTCCCCCCTTCCCTCCTTCCCCCTCTGTCGTTCTCCCCCCCCCCCCCCCCCCTCCTCCCCCCGCTTTCTCTCTCTTTCCGGCTTTGAATTTCACTCTTTTAGCCCGCGGCGCAAAAAAATGCGCTGCGCCTCATTTGCTGCCCGAGCTCAGCGTTGTCTGACCCTCCCACTTCTGGCTCCGGAGCCCCGCCCCCCCACGCCCATTTCCCTCCCGGCTCTGAGGGCTCTCCTCATTAGGACTCTGCCCCTGTTTGTCCACGCTGCGCTCCTGCCCTAGATTTACTCACAGGCCTAAAAAGCGCCCGCTCCCGCTCCCGCAGGGCCCCACGCAGGGCCCCACGCAGGGCCCCACGCAGAGCCCCACGCAGGGCCCCACGCAGGGCCCCACGCAGGGCCCGGGACCTTCCACAGCAGCCATCTGTTTTCCCATTAATACCCCGAAAACGCGCTCCCCCCCGGGGGGGCGGGACTGACGCAGGGGACGGACCCCGTGATGATTTAGCCCAGCTGGGACAGGCAGAGTATGCCGGAACACGGGATCGGGGTGCCTCAAGCTGCCAAGCTGCACCCCTCTCCTCCCTCCCTCCCTCCCTCCCTAATCTGCTTTCACTTCCTTCTCATTATCTTCCCCCACGTTTGTACCAACCCATTCAGCCCAACCCCACTAGCCTGCATACACTTCTGCTTACGTGATTTTTCCCCTCTTTTTTCTGGTTATAATAGCACGGGATCGTGGGAGAGAGAGAGAGAGGGAAAGAGGGAGACACAGAGAGAGAGGGAAACAGAGAGAGAGAGAGCGAGAGCGGTAAACAGAGAGACAGAGAGAGAGAGAGAGAGAGCGGTAAACAGAGAGAGAGACAGAGAGAGAGCGGTAAACAGAGAGAGAGAGAGCGAGAGAGAGAGCAGTAAACAGAGAGAGAGAGAGAGAGAGCGGTAAACAGAGAGAGAGAGCGAGCGGTAAACAGAGAGAGAGGGAGAGAGAGAGAGAGAGAGCGGTAAACAGAGAGAGAGAGAGACAGAGAGAGAGCGAGCGGTAAACAGAGAGAGAGGAGAGAGAGAGAGAGAGAGAGAGAGAGAGAGAGAGAGAGCGGTAAACAGAGAGAGAGAGCGAGAGAGAGAGAGCAGTAAACAGAGAGAGAGACAGAGAGAGAGCGAGAGAGAGAGAGAGAGAGACAGAGAGAGAGCGGTAGACAGAGAGACAGAGAGAGAGAGAGCGGTAAACAGAGAGAGAGAGACAGAGAGAGAGAGAGAGGGGGAGAGAGAGGCTGCTCTGCTCTGCTCTGCTCTGCTCTGCTCTGCTCTGCGCTGTGAGCTCCTGCAGGCCGGAGCGATCGCGCGGCTCTTTGTTCTCCCTCCCACAGTCTAATCCCCAGCGCCTTGTCAGCGCTCCCAGCGCGGCCCGACGCTAACGCACCGCCCGGCTGCTTATCGCTGCACACGCCCTGCTGGCGCGCCCTCCGCTCCCTACCTGCCCTCTGTACAGCACTGCGCTGTGTGTGTGTGTGTACTCAGTGTGTGTGTGTGTGTGTGTGCGCTGTGTGCGTGTGTGTGTGCGCGCTGTGTGTGTGTGTGTGTGTGTGTGTGTGTGTGCGTGTGTGTGTGTGTGTGTGTGCGCTGTGTGTGTGTGTGTGTGCGCTGTGTGTGTGTGTGTGTGTGTGTGTGTGTACTCAGTGTGTGTGTGTGTGCGCTGTGTGTGTGTGTGTGTGTGCGCTGTGTGTGTGTGTGTGTGTGTGTGTGTGTGCGCTGTGTGTGTGTGTGTGTGTGTGTGTACTCAGTGTGTGTGTGTGTGCGCTGTGTGTGTGTGTGTGTGTGTGTGTACTCAGTGTGTGTGTGTGTTTGTGTGCGCTGTGTGTGTGTGTACTCAGTGTGTGTGTGTGTTTGTGTGCGCTGTGTGTGTGTGTGTACTCAGTGTGTGTGTGTGCGTGTGCGCTGTGTGTGTGTGTGTTTGTGTGCTCTGTGTGTGTGTGCGCTGTGTGTGTGCGTGTGTACTCTTTCGGTGTGTGTGTGTGCATGTGTATGTGTGTGTGTGTGTGTCTGTGTGCGCTGTGTGTGTGTGTGTGTGTGTACTCAGTGTGTGTGTGCATGTGTATGCGCTGTGTGTGTGTGTGTGTGCATGCGCTGTGTGTGTGTGTGTGTGTGTGTGTGTGCGCGCTGTGTGTGTGTGTGTACTCAGTGTGTGTGTGTGTGTTTGTGTGCGCTGTGTGTGTGTGTGTGTACTCAGTGTGTGTGTGTGCGTGTGCGCTGTGTGTGTGTGTGTGTTTGTGTGCTCTGTGTGTGTGTGCGCTGTGTGTGTGTGTGTGTACTCTGTCGGTGTGTGTGTGTGCATGCGTATATGTGTGTGTGTGTGTGTGTGTGTGTGTGCTCAGTGTGTGTGTGTGCGCTGTGTGTGTGTGCATTTCACAGACAGAGAGAGCAAGAGAAAGCGAGAGAAAGTGAGATCGAGAGGGAGAAAGACAGGGCGTTAGAAAGGGAGAGGGCGAGAAACATGAAGAGACAGAGAGAGAGAAAGAGAGGTAAAAAGCTAGAGAGGGAGAGAAAGAGGGGGAAAACTAAAGGGAGAGAGGGTCTATTGTGCGCGACCCCGTACTTTTGCTCTGTATAAGCAAATGAGAGTACACGTATGCCCACGCGTGTGTGTACGTCAGCACTCATAATTGAGTGTGTGTGTGTGGTCGTGGCAAACTGAGTGTGTGTGGGCATGCAAGGTGTGCCAGAGATTGTGGATGTTTATCTGTGTGAGACAGTGTGTTTAAGTGGGAAGGCTGTCCATGTCACAGTGAGAGAGAGAGAGAGAGAGACAGAGACAGAGAGACAGACAGAGAGAGACTTCAGAAAGAGAGACTACTGATGTTCCTTTATTGAAACACAAAAACATTCCACAGTTACCTTAAAAACTACCCCGCCCCCTATTTACAAACCAAAAACCCACACGTCCCCCCCCAAAAAAAGAAGAAAAAAATAAAACCAGTAATAATGCCCAACCACTACAGTCAGCCTAAGCATATCTCAATCTCCTTTTCATTTACTACACAACCAGCCCCCCCCCAACTGTAGCAGGTCCAGCCTTAACTGGGGCTGACCATCACTGGGAACAAACACGCTTGCTAATGTAAATGTTTGCTGCTACACACATGCCCGTATAAACAGCATGCAGCCGTGGCACGCCTCCTTAGCTGCATTAGTGCAAGGCGAGGGGAGAAGACCGGCCACCTCTCCCCTAAAATGTGCACCTCATTTGGCTCAACGCACGTGGCCCCTTCCACCAGATCCCCCCCAATCAACTCCAATACTTTTGCCAGAACGAGTCCCTTGAAAAAAACAAAATGCTAAACTTCTTTCTGCTGCGCCAACTCTGACAGCAGACCCCTCCTCCCGGCGGCCTGGGGTGGACTGCCGGCAAGCGAGCCTTTCCGTAGCAACCCCGCCGCGATTAAAAAGCAAAGCGGGAAGCCGGACGCCCCGTGAAAAGAACGCAAGAACGAAGCGCGTCGCACCAGACGCGCCCACGTTTTCTTACGCGCCGTCCCCGGCTGTACCGTCGCCCATTTCCCCAGTCTAAAGCCCTTTCCAGGAGACGGGGTATGCAGATCGGCTTTTCGGACGATGACGTTACCGATCTTAAAAAACTCGTCCCCGTCTGGGAAACGGCCCGAGAAGACGACGGGCCGTCCTTCGGCCCCCGCTGGAGACTTCACCGGCCGCGCACACCAAACCGTCTCCCGCTCGGCCGGCTGCCACCTCAGACACCGAGGAAGGGTCCGACACGCCCGCGCTGAAAGCGCGCTCCCCCGCTCCCGTCTGTTTCCCGACCCCCCGATTCTGTCCGCTTCACCCCCCCCCGAAAGCCGAATATCCTTCCTCAGAAGGTCTTCCCTTTTTTCACTTCTCTTTTTTTTTTGTTTTGCTCTTTTTCGCTTCTCGCGCTCCTTTTCTCTGACCCCCTAGGTCGCCCCGTTCCTGAACCGGAGGCTGACGGCGATCCCGGGGCGCCCCCCCCCCCCGACACGTTCCCCGCCGCTGTTTCGCTTCCGCCATTAGCCGCCCCCGCGGCGCCTCCCCCGTTTCCCTTATCCGCAACAGCGCTCGCTTCTAGCGTACCCCCCCCCCCCCACCCCCACCCGGAAACCTTTTGCGGCCGATGTCCCCGCACGCAAAGCGGCGCGAACCGTCAGCCCACGTAAACGCAACGTAAACGCAACGTAAACGCCACCTGCGAACTTTTCCCCGAGTCCGCAGCGGAAAGCCCCGTCGGGGGTCCGATTGGCGTTCAAAAACGCGAGGAGCCCGTCTCCTGAGAGACGGCACATTCGGCTTCGCCGCGCTGCTTCTACAAGCTAATGGAACCGTTTTCAGCGAGCTGGCAAATTTCCCGAGCCCCGCCGATTCCCTTTCGATCGCTTTGCTCTTTACGAACGGGGGCTCGTTGGAAACCGCCGCTTTCGCCGCCGGCGCCGAGAGCGGGGGCCACCGGCACAGGAAGTCCTTTCGCCCAGACGCCGCTCTCCGCGATCTTAGCGACCGCCTTCTCCTTCTGGAGGTAGAACGCCGGCGCTTTTATTCGTCCTGGAAGCGAATGGTGGATCCGCTCACGCCTGTTCCTGCTGACGGCGCGTCCTCTGCTGCTGCTGCGCTGCTGTCCGGCACACGCCCGGGCCCGAGCCCCAGAGGCCGCCCTCCCCCCTCCGGCCGAGCGGCCGTCCTGGCCCATCCCTCCCCTCCCAACCCCCTGAACCCCTAACACCAGTTTACTCAACTACATACACAATACTCAGTAACTAAAGAGGAATCAAAGAAAACCCAAGCAGGCAGACAGACAGACAGACAGAAAGCCCTCCACACGTCCTCTCAGAGAGAGAGAGAGAGTGAACGAGAGTGACGGAGAGGGAGCGAGCGGGAGAGACGGAGGGAGCGAGAGAGAGAGGGAGCAAGCGAGCGAGACACAGAGAGAGAGCGAGAGAGAAAGAGAGAGACAGAGGGAGCGAGCGAGTGAGAGAGAAAGAGAGAGAAGGAGCAAGCGAGAGGGAGCGAGCGAGAGAGAGAGAGAGAGAGCGAGAGACAGAGAGAGAGAGAGAGAGAGAGAGAGAGAGAGAGAGAGAGAGAGAGAGAGAGAGAATCCCGCTCCGTCTCCACAGCCCGAGTCCCGGCGTGGTCACAGCTGGGCCGAGCGAGCAGCGCGGGGGCGGGGCCGAGCGACGACGCGCCCTAATCCCCTTTGATCAGTAAAGCTGGGGTCAGGCCCGGGTCAGGGCTGACAGGCGGCTGCGCAGGGCAGCGCAGAGCAGGGAGATTTACTGCGCAGCCTGCGTTTTATCTGCCCATCTCTGTTTTTCTTTCTGCCGCACTCCCCCCCCCCCACTTCCCCAGGAACATCTGTGTGTGATTGTACCGCGGCATAAATTATTTTAGAAGCCGCTGGAAGCGCTCCATCTCCCTCTTTAGTCTCCAAAGCTGCCGCGCTGTCGGATTCAGAGCGCGAGGACTCGCTCTCCTGCTCGCTCGCTCACACGCACACGCCGGCGGCGAGCTGACGGGCTGCGCAGCGCCAGGAAGGACCGGCGATCCGCCACGGGAAGAGCGGGATTACGGGGAGCGGAGCCCGCGCTCGGCCCGGGAGATTAGTGCCGCCGCTAACGCCCACGCTAATGCTCGCCGACAGCGCCCAGCGCAAACAAGCAGGCATTCTGCTCTCCAGAACACACCAGCATCTACCGTAGGAGCATCAATTACTCAACCCCAGAGTTAACGTCAGCCTTACACCTCCACTCAACCCATACTCAACCCCAGAGTTAACTTCAGCCTTACACCTCCACTCAACCCATACTCAACCCCAGAGTTGACCTCATCCTTAAACCCCACTCAACCCCTAATGAACCCTCGAGTTAACCTCATCCTTACACTAAGACTCAACCCATACTCAACCCTAGAGTTTGCCACATTCTTACACCCAGACTCAACCCATACTTAACCCAGAGTTTACCTCATCCTCATACCCAGACTCAACCCATACTCAACCCCAAAGTCTACTTCATCATTTCACCCAGCCGCAACTCAGACTCAATTCCAAAGTTACTACAAAAATTCAACACCATTGGTACAACCAGAGACTCAACTCAGGTTCAACCCCAAGATACCCTATCTATATCCTTAGACCCACACCGACGCCAGCTAGACCCAACCCCATAGTTTACCTTGTCAGAAAATCACTGGGGTGGTACCCTATAGGCACATTGTACCCATAGACATCATATATAATTCATTAGTAATTTTCTGCTTGAAAATTGTACTTATTAGCACCCAAATAGAACATTATTGTACTTTCAGGGTACATTTGACAGTTTTTTTTCTCTCTAAAGAACAGAAATCTACCTTCCCTGTGTACCTTTATTTCTCAGAGTGTACCCCATACTCATCCCCCAGAATCTGCATCATTCTTACATTCTTGCATCATTTCTTCATTCTGCAACTCCAGCATACTGAACACACACACTCATCTCTATCCTTCATTCTGCAACTCCAGCATACTGAACACACACACTCATCTCTATCCTTCATTCTGCAACTCCAGCATACTGAACACACACACTCATCTCTATCCTTCATTCTGCAACTCCAGCATACTGAACACACACACTCATCTCTATCCTTAATTCTGCAACTCCAGCATACTGAACACACACACTCATCTCTATCCTTCATTCTGCAACTCCAGCATACTGAACACACACACTCATCTCTATCCTTCATTCTGCAACTCCAGCATACTGAACACACACACTCATCTCTATCCTTCATTCTGCAACTCCAGCATACTGAACACACACACTCATCTCTATCCTTCATTCTGCAACTCCAGCATACTGAACACACACACTCATCTCTATCCTTCATTCTGCAACTCCAGAATACTGAACACACACGCTCATCTCTATCCTTCATTCTGCAACTCCAGCATACTGAGCACACACACTCATCTCTCTCCTTCATTCTGCAACTCCAGCATACTGAACACACACACTCATCTCTCTCCTTCATTCTGCAACTCCAGCATACTGAACACACACACACTCATCTCTATCCTTCATTCTGCAACTCCAGCATACTGAACACACACACTCATCTCTATCCTTCATTCTGCAACTCCAGCATACTGAACACACACACTCATCTCTATCCTTCATTCTGCAACTCCAGCATACTGAACACACACACTCATCTCTATCCTTCATTCTGCAACTCCAGCATACTGAACACACACACTCATCTCTATCCTTCATTCTGCAACTCCAGAATACTGAACACACACACTCATCTCTATCCTTCATTCTGCAACTCAGCATACTGAACACACACACTCATCTCTATCCTTCACTCTGGCAACTCCAGCATACTGAACACACACACTCATCTCTATCCTTCATTCTGCAACTCCAGCATACTGAACACACACACACTCATCTCTATCCTTCATTCTGCAACTCCAGCATACTGAGCACACACACTCATCTCTCTCCTTCATTCTGCAACTCCAGCATACTGAACACACACACTCATCTCTATCCTTCATTCTGCAACTCCAGCATACTGAACACACACACTCATCTCTATCCTTCATTCTGCAACTCCAGCATACTGAACACACACACTCATCTCTATCCTTCATTCTGCAACTCCAGCATACTGAACACACACGCTCATCTCTATCCTTCATTCTGCAACTCCAGCATACTGAACACACACACTCATCTCTATCCTTCATTCTGCAACTCCAGCATACTGAACACACACACTCATCTCTATCCTTCATTCTGCAACTCCAGCATACTGAACACACACACTCATCTCTATCCTTCATTCTGCAACTCCAGAATACTGAACACACACACTCATCTCTATCCTTCATTCTGCAACTCCAGCATACTGAACACACACACTCATCTCTATCCTTCACTCTGCAACTCCAGCATACTGAACACACACACTCATCTCTATCCTTCATTCTGCAACTCCAGCATACTGAACACACACACACTCATCTCTATCCTTCATTCTGCAACTCCAGCATACTGAGCACACACACTCATCTCTCTCCTTCATTCTGCAACTCCAGCATACTGAGCACACACACTCATCTCTCTCCTTCATTCTGCAACTCCAGCATACTGAACACACACACTCATCTCTATCCTTCATTCTGCAACTCCAGCATACTGAACACACACACTCATCTCTATCCTTCATTCTGCAACTCCAGCATACTGAACCACACACACTCATCTCTCTCCTCATTCTGCAACTCCAGCATACTGAACACACACACTCATCTCTATCCTTCATTCTGCAACTCCAGCATACTGAACACACACACTCATCTCTATCCTTCATTCTGCAACTCCAGCATACTGAACACACACACTCATCTCTATCCTTCATTCTGCAACTCCAGCATTACTGAACACACACACTCATCTCTATCCTTCATTCTGCAACTCCAGCATACTGAACACACACACTCATCTCTATCCTTCATTCTGCAACTCCAGCATACTGAACACACACACTCATCTCTATCCTTCATTCTGCAACTCCAGCATACTGAACACACACACTCATCTCTATCCTTCATTCTGCAACTCCAGAATACTGAACACACACACTCATCTCTATCCTTCATTCTGCAACTCCAGCATACTGAACACACACACTCATCTCTATCCTTCACTCTGCAACTCCAGCATACTGAACACACACACTCATCTCTATCCTTCATTCTGCAACTCCAGCATACTGAACACACACACACTCATCTCTATCCTTCATTCTGCAACTCCAGCATACTGAGCACACACACTCATCTCTCTCCTTCATTCTGCAACTCCAGCATACTGAGCACACACACTCATCTCTATCCTTCATTCTGCAACTCCAGCATACTGAACACACACACTCATCTCTATCCTTCATTCTGCAACTCCAGCATACTGAACACACACACTCATCTCTATCCTTCATTCTGCAACTCCAGCATACTGAACACACACACTCATCTCTATCCTTCATTCTGCAACTCCAGCATACTGAACACACACACTCATCTCTATCCTTCATTCTGCAACTCCAGCATACTGAACACACACACTCATCTCTATCCTTCATTCTGCAACTCCAGCATACTGAACACACACGCTCATCTCTATCCTTCATTCTGCAACTCCCAGCATACTGAACACACACGCTCATCTCTATCCTTCATTCTGCAACTCCAGCATACTGAACACACACACTCATCTCTATCCTTCATTCTGCAACTCCAGCATACTGAACACACACACTCATCTCTATCCTTCATTCTGCAACTCCAGCATACTGAACACACACACTCATCTCTATCCTTCATTCTGCAACTCCAGCATACTGAACACACACACTCATCTCTATCCTTCATTCTGCAACTCCAGCATACTGAACACACACACTCATCTCTATCCTTCATTCTGCAACTCCAGCATACTGAACACACACGCTCATCTCTATCCTTCATTCTGCAACTCCAGCATACTGAACACACACACTCATCTCTATCCTTCATTCTGCAACTCCAGCATACTGAACACACACACTCATCTCTATCCTTCATTCTGCAACTCCAGCATACTGAACACACACACTCATCTCTATCCTTCATTCTGCAACTCCAGAATACTGAACACACACACACACAAACACACGCGAGCTCTGAGCTGTAGATGAACAGCTATGAACGACCTTTATAGGCAACAGGTTTTCATAGCTCTGCTGCAAAGCAATGACATATATATAATTAATCAGACTATACATATAATTTCAGGTAAATATCATGTAAATATAATGTTAAAAAGAAAACAAATAAGCAAAAGATTCTAACGAGTGTGCAGCTGTAACAAGTTCAATTATCTG
>CM077286.1:32528903-32558903 GCA_039654925.1 Anguilla pacifica | reverse complement strand
TCCCGAATTTTAGAAAATGAAGAGAGCAGCCTATTTCTTTTTTTGTATTATTGCTCACAACTTACATGAAAAGAAAACGACTGATATAATCAGAGAAACCCCATTAAGACAGCAGTCACTGGTGAAACCCGGTGCCGGAGAGGAACCGTGCTGGATCGAGAAGACTGTCCTTATGGTGCGCGTTAGCAAGTGTGCACGTGTGTGTGTGTGTGTGTGTGTGTGTGTGTGTGTGAGAGTGAAGGACGAATGCCAAGCCAGTGACGAGGCTGGATGGGCTGAATGTCCTGTTCTCGTCATTATTCATTCTTTTCTTTCAAAACGAACGTCCTTCCTTGCTGGCTGACATATATTTTTGTATTTTGTTCCGCAGGACAGTCCATATGTGCTCTTCGTTTTTTTTTTGCCTGCGTTTCCGTTTCCCTTTTCTATGCCGTAAAAAAACAGCGAAATGTCACAGCCGTCCCTGAACCGCGAGGCCGCGTCGCGCTCACAAAGAGGCTCTTTCCTCCGTGCGTGCCGACCGCGCGGGCCCCCACGTCACCGGTTTCCAGGGGAATGAGAAGCAGGCGACCGGAGCGCGCGGACCGCCCGGCGACTCCGGCGTAAATCACCGCGGGCCCAGAGGAAAAAACAATTGGTTCCGCGCGGATGCGGCGGGAGCAAGGCCTCGGAACCTTAAAACGCGGACGGGGCCCGCTAATCTGCCCGCGCTGATTACACAATACATAATTCATTAAGCCTCTCTGGCCGTGGGGGGTGGGGGGGTGGGGGGTGGGGGGGGGGGGGGCGGGGGCGGGGGTCATTGGATTTGCCGTCGTTATCGGCAGCCTGCGCCGGAGTGGAGGGGGGGGTGTGAGGGGAGCGGGGGGGGAGGGGCGGGGCAGGAGGTGAGGGGGCGGGGCGGGGCGGGGCGGGGCAGTCTCCCGGGGGCCTTTGGGACACGCTGACCCCGCTGTTGACCTGCATCTCCAATGAACGCCGGCCTCCCCGGCGCGAGCGACCGGAGCTAATCACTTAGTTACCCTCCCGCCTGTCACTCAGCCTCCCCCGAGGGCCCCGGGCCCTGCGGCTCATTAATATTCATGAGCGGAGTGGGGGGGGGGGAGCCTGCCCCCGGGCCAGCCACTCACCGCCGCAATCACCGCCAGAGCGCCGCGGAGGCCCGCAGAGACCCTCCGTCAGCCCGCCGAATTAGCCCCCCCCCCCCCCCCCCGCGGAGCGGAGCGGGACGGACGCGGCGAGGAGGAGCGCGCCTGGTCGCCGGGGCGACGCCGGGACGGGCAGCGCGAGGCCAGCGCCGACGACGGCAACAAACACCGGGGACGGAAAAACAAAACCCCGGCCCCTCCCTCCCCGCGAGCCGGGCCCGGGCGCATCGGGCCGGGGGGAAAGGATGACATCAGCGCGGCAGGCCTGGCCGGGGCGGCGCCGTTTGGCTGGACTCCCGCGTTAGGAAACACCCCCCGACTGCCGCGGGGAGCCAAGCTTCTCCCGCTCCTCTGGAAACTGTGAATCCGACGCGCCGTCCGTGCCATGGCAGAGAGACTATTTATAATCGCACACAGCGCCGGAGGGGAGGGAGCGAGGGAGGGAGGGAGGGGGAGAGGGGGAGAGGGAGGGGGAGAGGGGGAGAGGGAGGGGGAGAGAGAGAGAGAGCGCAAACCAGGCCCTGGGCACATCCGGAAACAAGCTCACGCGGGGAAACCAGAAGAAAGCAACCTGAATGCCGGCAGCCGCACGAAAACAATAGACCCTTAACGGCCCCGCAGCCAGGAGCCCCACAGGACAGACCCTCCTTCTGAAACGAGCAGCGAGACATCCGCTAACCTGCCAATCAGACACGCTGATTATTCTGACGCTAACCGCTCGCGCAACTTTTTTAGCTTTCGTTTGCACTCGATGACATACAGCCTGTGGCTATGTACGCCCGCTAAAAAGCACAGTGTGAAAAAGCAGTGCATTGTGGGCCAGAACCTTCCCTCACAACCGACCGAACTCTAAACCAAAGTGACGCTGCATATCTGAGCCTCGGATTTGTGAGGACCCCAATACGCATGACGCGCATTGAAACAAACGCAGAGGAGGTCTGGGGTCTTACCTGTTTATGAGGGGGAAGAGGGACACCAGCAGGTACACTGAGGGATACCACTTCAGCGGCCGAATCTCCTCCGCCAGGGACACCTGGGGACACAGGAGAGCCGCCTGTCAGAGCCGCTCACGATTCCTCACCCCCCACACCCATAAATACCCACACACACCCGCACCTGTACACCCTCACACACCCACACACACCCATACTCACACACACACCCATAAATACCCACACACACCCATAAATACCCACACACACCCGCACCTGTACACCCTCACACACCCACACACACCCATACTCACACACACACCTATACACACACACACACCCATAAATACCCACACACACCCATACACAACCACACATACCCATACTCACCCATACACAACCAAACACACCAATACACAACCACACACATCCATACTCACCCATACACAACCACACACATCCATACTCACCCATACACAACCACACACACATACTCACCCACACACACCTATACACGAGTGCACACACACCCACCCACACACCCAAACACAACTGCACACACACTCACATACCTAACCACGCACACCTGCACATACGCACCTACGCCCACAAACACACACACAGACTGCACACACACACACACACACACATACAAACCCACACATACATACTGTACACACACTCAGAACTTGCAAGAGGTATTTTTATTTCTGTTGGGTATTTGTCACAAATGTTAACGTCCACTGGTGAAACAAGCGGTTTCGACTGAACTGAAAGTGTGAAAGAGAGAGACAGTGGTCTCAAGGTGAAAAAAATTCAATAGGACGGAGCATGAAGAAAACCGCAAGTTCAGAGAGAGGAAGAGAGTGAAAGAGACGGAAATAAAGACGGAGAGAGAGAGAGAGAGAGAGCGCAGGAGAGGAGGCACGAGAAAGGGAGAGAGGCAGAGAGCGCAGGAGAGAGAGCTAGAGAGAGCCAGAGAGAGCGCTGTGCGGAGGTGTAGTAACACATCAAACGCTCCTCAGCCCGGGCGCCTCCGCCGCCGTTTTCCCGCCACAAAGGGAGCGGTTAACGAACGGCGAAGCGCGCCGCTCGGCCCGGCGCGGGCCCGCAGGCGGCCGGCGAGAAGAAAGGGCGGCGCCGGCGTCTCGGTCCGGAGGAGACGGCTCTCGAACGGCGGCCGGCTCTCCGCTCCGGATCAAACGCGGCGGAGCCCCCCCCCCCCCGGCCCCCCCCGGCCCCCCCGCACTTACGGCAGCCCGCTCTGCGGCCCCCCCTCCCTCCACATCAAACGCACCGGCGAGAAAGGAAAAAAAAAAAAGGGGACAGAATTTTTTTAATGAAAGGGGGGGAAAAAAGAAAGAAAGAAAGAAAGAAAGAAAAGAAGAAAAAAAAACCAGGGACTTGATTGTGCGAGGGGAACAATGAGTCTTTTTTCTGCCGCCTTTAATCTCCGCCACTCCGCGTCTGGCCCGCTGAGCCCTTGTGTAAGCTCGGCCTTCCCATTTAAACGCTCGTTGACTCGGGCCTGCAGCTGATCATTAGCGCCGCCGCTAGCGCCGGCCGCTAGCGCGGCTCCTCCGCGGCCTCGCCGTGAACAGCAGCGCGGCCTCGCGCGCGCAGGCCGCTCATAGCGCCCGCCCTGTACGGACGCCCCAGCGCTCCGCTCCAGAGCGCTCCGCCCCAGAGCTCGTGCGCTCCGGCCGCTGGGTTCGCCTGCAGCGGCGGGATAAAGCACGGATGCAGGAACGCCCGGCTAGAAATTCCTTTCAGCCTACTCGATCCCACACCCTCTTCACCTCTAGTCACCATTTAAAACACTCACAAGTCCACAGCGCTTCATCTGAATGACCGAGTGAGTAGAAGAAAATCTATTTAAAAACAAGGCCGGGTTAAAGCCTAGTGTATGGCTGGACCTAACGCACGCGATCCGGCCGACCAACGGTGTGACTTCATAACTCGGCCGACCAATGGTGTAGCTTCATCACTCACTCAGTCAGTCACAGACATTCGCGTTTGTAGGTCCAGCCAGACATATAATTCGTTCTCTCGTTTCTTCCAGTGGCACAATGAAAATGGAGGTGTGATGTTCTGGGCACTGCTGCAAGTGTCGGTGTTGCGTCTAATGGGTATAAGAAGGGTCGGGAGTCTGCCGGCCCTGGGTGAACGGGGGTTCAACAAGGACGCCTCCTCGGGAAGTCCGCTGCGTCCCTCGGCATTCTGGGAAGCTGGCAGACACAGGGCGGGGATCAGCGTTAGTATGAACCAGAGAAGCAACACGGTGGCTGTCAGGGTAAGAGCCGGGCTTCTTCGATTGCTTTTGTTTAACGTTTTGGCGAGAGCAAACGGCTTTGCATTAGCGCAGCGCATCTTCATTATAGTACCGCCTTTCTTTCCCTCTTTTTCCCTTAAACCTGAGGCGGTAGGCAAGATCCAAGCCAAGTGAAACGCTTCCAGGGAAAAGCCGTCATCACTGTTATCTACTTGGCGTAGATAAAGACAGCCAATCAGCAGCAAGGTCGTACACCTTCCGTGTGATCATGCGATGTGTTTTTGTGAATCGCACGGAAGCTTCAGGGCCTCACTCCTATCAACACCCAATAGATAACAGTGGTGAAGTTTTCCCCCAAAAAACTTGTCGCAAAGCCTCTTACGTTTGGATGTTTACTGCCACATCAGGTATAATTAAAGAAAAAAGACAAAACTAAAAAAAAAAAAACTACACCGTATGTTGGCGATGACCATTACTGTATTTGATAATTATCAGTACTACATATCGCCCAGCCCTAACCACAAGCAGTAATGGCTGTGCTGTCCAGGGACAATCATCGGGGAAGGCAGGCATTTACATTACATTACATTACATTACAGGCAAGTAATGTCAAGTACAAGTGTGTCGAAAACCCTAGAGAGAAGTACCGTTCCAAGTTCAGGGAACAACCGCATAGTTTAACATGGACCCTGTAGGTTAAACTGATTAACACTAACACAAACAAGAACAGCAACAACGCAATCTATGCAAAAATACAAGCAGTAGTTAAGACAGGTGCATTAACTAAGTCAACTACGAAACAGCTACCTAGTTACAACCCTAAGCTTACAGTCAATTAAGAGATTACAGGGAGGTAGGGAGGGATGAGGAGAGGTGCAGCCTAAAGAGGTGAGTCTTCAGGGCCATGTGTGTTGATGCCTCTTCTACTCATGGCTTGAGTGCCCTCCCCAGCCCCGCCCCGCCAATCACAAGTGAGAGACTGGCCAACATGGAGATAAAGTCTCCACTACTCTTCAAACCATAACTTTGCTCAGGCTTCCACTCACATTAGGAATAGAATACTCAGCCTCAATCATATGAAGGGATGGTGCTGGCATCTTTACAAGATAGTGTGAACAAGGGAAAGGGACCTGCTGCATCCTAAACTGACTCTAATAAGGGAATCAGGTTAAAATCAGGGTAAAAATCCCAAAAGATGTCACTGTTCTAAGCACAGGGTCCCAATGACACAATGAGCCCAAAAGGGGTATAAAAATCCCAACATAAGAAACAGAGCTGACGCTGCTAGATGAGATCTAAAGCAGGTGTTTATAACCACAAAAGCCTTTAGCTAGATGCAGCACTCCTGCCCTCCCACAAAGCGCTATGGGGTCTGTTAGCCTTTAGCTAGCTGTAGCACATCTTCCCTACTAATGTATGCTATGGGGACTGTTAGCCTTTAGCTAGCTGCATCACGTCTTCCCTACTAATGTATGCTATGGGGTCTGTTAGCCTTTAGCTAGCCGTATCACATCTTCCCTACTAATGTATGCTATGGGATCTGTTAGCCTTTAGCTAGCTGTATCACATCTTCCCTACTAATGTATGCTATGGGGATTGTTAGCCTTTAGCTAGCAGCATCATACATTCGCTACCAATTGTGCTTTTTCAAGGGAGAGGAGAGAAAGGACTGCAAACCGGCAGCATTACCTGGGAATTTTAATCCCACGCCATCACGAGGCCGAACTGGCCGAGGCCAGCCGCACCAGGAGAACAATTTCTGGGATTCAGATGCGCTGTGTTTCGTGCCTGCTTTGCCGGAGGAGATGGGTTTCAGTTTACACACGTATGAAGAATGCTTCTGTGAGCGGCGAGCCAGGCAGGTCTGAAATATTGATTGCACTCAATGCACTCCATCGGCCTGCCTCTCTCTCTCTCTCCTTCTCTCTCACTCTCTCTCTCTGTCTACTTCCAGGTGCAGCCACAAGCAGTATGCACATTTTTCTCAGAAGAGTGGATATAAAAAAAAATCACCTGCCTTCATTTAAATAAACAAACATCTCAAAGTAGCCCCCTCTCAAGCATGACATTCTAAAATGACTGTGAGATGTGAAGCATTTAAAAGTTACACAGCTAAAATTTGCGATTACAGAGTAGCTGAAGCCTTTGAATTCTCCCATGCTGTCGTGAGTTTTGTGTGGTACGTCTTAGCGGAACTACAGATTGCAGATTTCAGGCTCAAATCCCACGAGGGGAACTACTGATGTAACCTCGTGCAAGACACTTAGCTCGTTTCAGCGAGTGTAAAGCTGTATGCACGGATAATGCAGATAATGGATGATAAATGTAAATCATGTAAACCACACAGAGCAATGCGAAGCAATTAATAAAAACACAACATGTAAGCACTAAAATCGTGTAAAATTACAAAGTCTTTAAAATATTTCAGCTTGAAACCATTAGCGGTTCCAAATATCACCCGCATAACATGTCTCTATTAATTCATTTCTAATGAGGGCAGAATGGCAGAGGCAGCAATGTTCACATACCCGCGATCTACGCACATCCCAAACATTCAGGGACCCTATGTAATTCACACACTTCACAAGGCATCTGCACCACCCTGCAGTTTGCATAGGTTGAGTTTTTTTAGCAGTGATTTTTACTATATTATTACCTAAAACGCACAATACGAGCAATGAAAATAATGGTGTTAGCACTTTTTGTACAAATGAAAAATGACTTCCGTATACATGGGCCTATAAACATGCAAGCTTCTTTTGGATTCCTTGAATTACGGGATTGATAAGCATGGCAGGGGAGACATCTGTTGAAGGCTCATTCCACAGTATTTCGGATCTTCAAAATTACTTTTCGAAAACGTCTGTAATTCAGACAGTCCCCAAGGAGTAAAATGCATGGCCAGAAGATAATTATAATAGTCCATCTCAAGGTATTTGTTTGTTACTTTCTGTATCAGCTGTATATTTTTTACCGTACTGTGAGATGAAAATGTTGAAGTTTACCACTTGGCCCCATACTTTGTTTTGATGCCCTTTCTGCATTTTATTTGAAAGTACCAAATGTAGCCTGCACAATAGTATAATCTCTCATACAGCACCATCATTATAAAATCTTCATTGTGATAGGATTATAAATAACACAACCAAAATATTTGCCATTTATATAAACTAGATTAAATATCGGTAGGTAAAAGCAAACTAGTAATTTGAATTCAATTTAGATTCA
The DNA here is from genome assembly GCA_039654925.1 of Anguilla pacifica. NCBI lineage: Eukaryota > Metazoa > Chordata > Actinopteri > Anguilliformes > Anguillidae > Anguilla > Anguilla pacifica. The sequence goes on along the minus strand of CM077286.1, from coordinate 32,551,323 downwards.
GAGTAATTCTCACTTCAATTTGCTGGATGAAAAATTGAGGGTTTTCCGTTTATTCTCCGCAACAGCCATTTATCCTGTTGTGGCCCGCTACTCTTTTAATTCACGGTGAATTGCAATACTGTCGGGCATAGCTCGAACGGACATCCACCAGGTAAAATATATTTGCTAGTTAGTCTGGATTTCTGGATATACAATATAAAAATCCTCTAAAAGTGGTATCCGCAACAGACGGCATACTATGGAAACGCGTAATTTCCTTCTCGACGCTGAACTAGAAAACGTAGCCTACCATTATACGTTTAATGATTTATAGTAATGTCTACCGTTTTAGAAAAGACTGGCGAAAGGTTAAAGTAACAACGACAGTTAGCAGAAATGTATGACTTAGAAACTGAAAAGAAAACCTTATTTAGACGTCTGGTTGCGTAACGCTATTTCAGTGTGACTGTAATTACGGCCCATATAACGAACCACTGGACGTGTCCCCAATGCTTTGGTCGCCCGCGCTCCCTCGGCGCGGTACCATAAAACACACGCAGCGTTCGAGTCAGTGGCAAAGTGAGCTAAGCAAGGCATGGAGAAACAGTCAATCGAACAAAGGTTCCACGCAAGAACATTCTCAGCACTGCGGCCGCCGACTTCCTGCAGGCCGAGTAGGCGCGACCAACAATGCGCTACAGCATAGGCTATCAGATGATGATCAAATCAAGAAGACAAAAAGGATGATGGGGCGTTTCTGATTCAACTTGCCTTTTTTGTTTGTCTGGGGTAGGGGGTTTATGTCGAGGAGGGCGTTCCCTTAGCGCTAAGGGTCATCCTCATGGAAACGAACGGGGAACAGTTTTAAAAGCATGGGGCGGGGCGGCAGTCGATGCGTGACCGTGCAGCGATGCATAGAATAATGAGAGCAAGCTGCACTGCCCCGTTCCGCCGGCAATGTGTTTAAATAAACAACTCGAGGGTTGTGGTGGTGGGTGGTGATGGGGGACAGTAACTAAATGTAGTATTTCTTTCTTTCACCAATCACCAATCAGCATGTAGGCTAGAGTTACTTATTCCGCTGGATATTACAAGAAAAGGCTAGTATTATAAACTAACAACGTGCTATTAATATCGATTGGTGGACTGACAGACTGCCTCATGGACCTGCTATAGCCGCTAAATTAGCCGTGTTCGAAAGAAAATCCAGAGTGTACAGGCGCAACTCTAGTTGGAGGAGTGTCTTCAGCAAAAGAACAGTCGTCACGCGACTAAGAGAGAAATAAACCCGGCTCGAGCCAGATTTGCGCTAGCGAAACTCGTACAAAAGATCCCCTGTGACGCAGGTCGTGCTGACCTAGCCTACTCAGTTTCTGTAATTAAACTGACTGTGAGCAGGTACTGCGACTGTGAGGTATGCCTGTAGCAAATAAGACACGGATGAGGGCTGCCTAGAAGAAAAAAGAATCATCGTTTAAAAATCAATGTATATTGGAGGCTGACGTGACTTAATCTTAAATAATTATGCTAATATTTTTAAAATGACATTTCAGTTTAATAAAACACTTGCGATTATTACAAACCCACTTACACTGAGATTTTACCAAAATATCAGCCTAACTTTGCAATATAGCAATTAAAGAACATTTTTCAAGCACCGATTTCTGCAAACAACTGTTAAATACCAGTAGCCAAGGCAACTTTTGTTATAAGTGTGTGTAATTTCTAAAGTCTCGTTTGCTTAAATAAGTCCTTTTCGCGCATTACATTAGCCTAAATAAATCTCCACTATCTTCAGATACAGCTACTGTCAAATATCTTCTTTGGCAGACAGTAAGGAAATGGGAATTACAACGTAGGTCTGATAAATATTCCACAATTAACATATTAATAAAAAATCACCTCCTGCCTTCCACCGACAGTATCATGGCCAGAACCTAGCCTGGTCCTGTACAAGATCCTTGCGAACACCCAATTTTTAACATGAATCTGTTAGCCGCTGTTGTGTAGGCAGCAACAAAATTGGCTTCAGCTGGCCCCCATTGTAGGCTATGGACTGCCATGGATTTAAACATCATTCAGCCCGATGTCACAAAAATATCTTCAGTAATTCACAATAGCGTTAGTCGATTAGTCGAGTGACGTCATTTACTGTACTCTTAATCAATCTGCATTTCATTTTATTTTTTTAAACAAACTGTATGTGAACAACCAGGAGTGAACAATGTACGCGCCGCCACGCCATTCCCTGCTTAGGTCGTTTTAGAATAAAGGAAAAGCTGTTTCTTATACTTTGCGCTTACATAAGCCGTATTTGAAACCATGCATATTATGTTTCTTGTGAAGACTCACCGGCATTTTACCGGAAATGCTTTTTAATAGCATTTAGTTTAAGGGGAAAATTTAACTTGAAACGGATATGGGAGTCCCTAGACAAATCACGTAGCAACGCACCGAAAAGGGTTTATATGCGTTATATTTCTTCTCTGCTTCCACCGCTTTGCAGCACAGCAGCAGCTAAACAGCTCTCGGGTCGCTATCAGTGCAATATGGAAATAAGGACAATCTGTGGATTGCTCGTGGGTTGGTGAACATCCGGCTCGAATACTAAATGAGAATCAGATTTTCTTTCTGTCCCCTCATTGTTCACGACCCCTTCTAGACTGTATGCTCGCGCAGCACGTAGCTTTTCCTGAATGCTGAAATAAAGAAAGATGCTAAAATATATCGCGCTGGTCTGAGGTGATTTATTTCAACGTGGAGATCACGTACCAGAGGTGGGACAAGCTTAATGTTCTTCCTCCCCCACACATTTCCCGCTGAAATTTCTGGAGGCTCTAAACACTCTTTACTTATTTATGCATCCCCTGGGTCACCGCTGTCCGCCACACCCACCGTTAAAAGTCGGACGCATTTCACAAAGCTGGGAGCCTGGATGCAAAAGAAGGACCATTCTGACTGGAGTAACCTAGCGGAGAGCGCCGGTTAGAGAGATCCGACAATAGATAGCGGCAGCCAGCCGTGCTTTCTGCAGAGGTGCCTCCGGGAGGGAGGGACTCCCGCTCAAAAGCAGCAGCTTAGCCAGACATATTCAAATAGTTGGGCATGCATAAAACTAGATGAGCCAGCACTACCTAGGTGGGCATTCACAATTGGGTGTGGTGATTCGGCCAAGATAATTGGGTGGGCTAGGATGCTATGTTTAGGAGGCTGTCGCCCACCCAGGCCCACCATGCCTATGCTAGTCCTCAAGAGATGAACCTTTAAACTCTGGATTTCTTTTCTGCAATGCAGTGTGCAGTGCCATAGCGTTATGGGCTGTGCAAAAGGTAGGCGGCCAGCGCTAGTGCACAATTCATTTTCAAAGGGACAGAGATGCAAGGTGGCAAAATGCAAGCGGTGTAGCTAGCAGTGCACCCAAAATAAGCCAGCTGTCTCCCGTACGCCTGCTGGCAGAACACAGTGCAAGGGGTAAAATACATATTTCTCTGGGATTCCTGACAGTGGTACTGCTTGCCATAAAGGTCCATGGGATAGGGCAGGGATCTCAAACTCAAATCCAGGAGGTCCGCTGTGTCTGCTGGTTATTAATGTGTTCCTGCACAAGAGCTTGATTTAAGTCATTGATTGGCCAAATAGTCTACAGGCCTTATTTTGAAAGGCCTAAATTGGCTGCTGATTAAAAGGAAATCACAAAAAGCTGAGACTGCAGCCCTCCAGGACTGGAGTTTGGGACCGATAGGGCACTGCTCCTCTATCCTGTACACTACAGCATGAAAACTGTATGGTCTGTGAATAGGCAGACAAAGTGCATTCTGCATATTATCTTAACTGAAATAATCTGATCAAACAGACAACGTGTATTTAATTGGTAATTACAATTACATTAATAGCTTGTTTTCCTTTAAAAACAAAGGACATTGAGTTTGATTTAATAAAGCTAATCACAGCACAATGCTGTTGCCTGCTACCACAACTGCAAAACCATGTTTGAAGAGTGGACAACACTGTCGCCTTGCTGTTCTACGCACGGGAAGCGCCTGAACTCCTGCTGACAGTTGCCGTGTGCAGAGATGCAGCCAGTCCATTACTTCCTCTATGGAGCGAGAGACCGGGGATCCGCGATATACACCCCGCCACGTTCAGATGCAAGGTTACCTTTCCCCTGCAGCTGTGTCTAAGGATTTACACAGCCGGGGTGTCCAGCGTCCCAACTTTCATAGCCATGTTCCCTTTCATGACGGTAATTAGGCTAATTTGCACGGGGATTGTACAAAGTATGCTTGGAAACACCAGCACGGTTTAGAGAAACAAAATGACGATTTAGGATTTAAACGCTACTTAGAGATGCATAACGGGGACTGACTTCGCAGTCACGGAAAGACATTCCCAAGCAGGAAAGACCGGAAGGTTAACCCGCCCCGCGACATCCATAATGATTATACAGACGCACGGGCACGAGAATCGGCGAACGTGGGAAGCATAATAATAAGGCAGCGCACGGTACTAACCTCCGTTACCAATCACGACGGGATTATTCGGTATTACTACGATTTCTGTCACTCCTGGGACTAAAATAACGCATTCATTACACCACATTGCGCTGCGTTATTAAACAACCCCGATCTCTTCCTCCATAACTAAACCGTAAGGAAGCTCCGCGTGAAATTCATAAATGAGCTGCAGCACACGAAGTTTCTTCCATACACCGACCAGCCAAACCTTTTCATGAACTGAGGCTAATATGGCTGATCAGCAAGCAGCAAAGCCACCAGAATTCCACTGCGTCCATACAGTGGGTTACTAACTACAGCCATCAAAGTAAGTATGCGTTCTATAACCTGCCTGACCCGAGTGTGCAAGTGTGTGACTGCAACATGCAGTTCCTGGCGTCTGATAATGTTCTGAGTGAATGTCCAAGATTCCACGCATGACTTGCGTGGCTGCCTAACTGCACAGATGTGAGTGTGCATGGTGTTTACCACTGTCAGTGCTCCATTCTGCCTTCATTTAGTATGTGTACAGATAGTGTCTTTTAGTGTGCCTGATTTTACACACTAAAATGTGTTTTATTCTGTGTGTGTGTGTGTGCGTGTGAGTGTGTGTGTGTGTACGCGTACATGTATGTGAGTGTGTACGTATTTTGAGCGTCTATGTGTGTATTTCAGCAAACCTTCAACAGTGGTGTGTTATGAATGTAATCTGTGCATGTTTAGGTTTTGCATTTTTATTAGTGCTTTAGTGATGTGATGTGATGTGCATATACTCACTGGTCGGTAAATGTTATCTGCCAATCTAGCACTTTTAGTTGTATAAACGCACTTAAGTTCTCTAATTGTAAATTGCTTTGGATAAGAGCATCTGTTAAATGAACATGTCATCTGTGAGTGCATGCAAATGTGCATGTTTTGTGTGTGTGTGTGCATGTGTTTGTGCATTTTTATTATTTTTTATGCATCATATAATTTTTTTGTGATTATGCTAGTTTTGGCCATCCTTGTGTTGTATATGTATGTGTGTGCATTTGTGTGTATCTGGGTAAGTGTGTTTGTGTGTGTGCTTGTCTGTGTGTGAGCGTGGGTGTGTGTAGGTGTGTCTGGGTGAGTGTGTGTGTGTGTTTATGTGTATCTGGATGTGTGTGTGTGTGTTTGTCTGTGTGCGCACATGGGTGTGTCTGGGTGAGTGTGTGTCTGTATGTGTATGTGTTTATGTGTGTCTGAGTGAGTGAGTGTGTGTGTGTGAGAGCGTGTGTGTGAGTGTGTCTGTGCGGGTGTGTGTGTGTGAGAGCGTGTGCGTGAGTGTGTCTGTGCGGGTGTGTGTGTGCGAGAGCATGTGTGTGAGTGTGTCTGTGCGGGTGTGAGTGTGTGTGAGAGCGTGTGCGTGAGTGTGTGTGTGTGAGAGCGTGTGTGTGAGTGTGTCTGTGCGGGTGTGTGTGCGTGAGAGTGCGTGTGTGAGAGCATGTGCGTGAGTGTGTCTGTGCGGGTGTGTGTGTGTGAGAGCGTGTGCGTGACTGTGTCTGTGCGGGTGTGTGTGTGTGAGAGCGTGTGTGTGAGTGTGTCTGTGCGGGTGTGTGTGTGTGAGAGCGTGTGTGTGTGTGTGAGAGCGTGTGTGTGAGTGTGTCTGTGCGGGTGTGTGTGTGTGTGAGAGCGTGTGTGTGTGTGTGTAAGAGCGTGTGTGTGAGTGTGTCTGTGCGTGTGCGTGAGTGTGTGTGAGAGCGTGTGCGTGAGTGTGTCTGTGCGGGTGTGTGTGTGTGAGAGCGTGTGCGTGAGTGTGTCTGTGCGGGTGTGTGTGTGTGTGTGTGAGAGCGTGTGTGTGTGCGGGTGGGGCGCTGGCAGGCCCCAGGGGAGCCGTGCCCCGAGTGCAGGGGATCAGCTGAGAGCAGACGCAGCCCCGCCTCCCCCCCCCCCCTCCCCCAGTCAGCCACGCGGTGTCAGAGCCCCGCGATTGACGGCCCTGATAACTGATGTGGCAGGCTGTGAATGCTGCCAACGTGCGTCAGAGCTCCCGCGAGCCTCGCTCGCCGCTCGCACTCCGGAAAGGGGGGGGGGGAGAGAAAACACTAGCGGCGGCGGTTACAGACGCGCCCAGCAGGATTTTTCTCCCGTTTACACCTGCTGCTACAGGCGGAAGATGTTTTCCCCGAGTGGGCGGCTGCTTGTTTCCTGAGTGAGTCATCTTCACACACCACAGGCCTCCGGGCACACGGACACAGACGGCGTGTGCTCCCTCTTCCCCCCCCCCCCCCCCCCCCCCTCCTTCTCTCTCCCACTCTTTGTCTTTTCCTGTCCCTCTACCCTACTCTCTCTCCCTCTCTCCTTCTCTCACTCTTTTACTCTCCGTTCCTCTCTCGTATTCCCCGTCTTTCAAATTCAAATTCGTGTCCTCTCTTTTTCCCCTCATTTACTCATCGGTCTCTTTTATTCCTCCCTCTTTCCTCTCCTCTCCTCTCCTCATCTCTCTGTTTGTCTCCGTGGTGCCCTCTCTTGAGAGACGGTTTTTGGAAAACACGGGCCTGGGGGGGCTGGTCAGTCTTAATGAGGGTAAACACAACAATTATTAGCATTTTACTTTCCGCTAGACTTTATTTACCAACACATCCATCTTTGATGAAATATAATGGGGGAATTATCTCTGCAAATATTTACAGTCGATTACACCGGTGTTCTCTACGGGGACTTCTTCAGTTTTTTCCCCTGAAATCTGAAGTGTGGGGTCCATGGGTTGTGGCCCTGGCAGGCTGGAGAGCTGGCCAGTGTGCCTGAAGGCCGCAGGTTCGAGCCCCTGGGAAGCCCCCGGCCCCAGCGCGGGCCTGGCTTCACCCTCTCCCAGCCCTCAGCAAAGACACGCACTGCACACACGCTGCAGCTCCCTCCGGCACCACGGCGACCGCAAGCCTATCAGCAACCGCTAAAGCTCTGGAGAATTCGTTTAAAAAAATGAAAAATAAAAAAAAGCGAAAACGGCAGAAAAAAGGAGAAATCAAACGCATTAAAAAAGGCTCCGAAGCGGGAACCGTGTGACATCAGAGCCGTCCGTCTTCCGGCCCGCCCGCGACTCCTGCCTCGCCTTAAAATGAGGTTCTGAACCCGACGGGCGCCGCGCGTTTTGCGATCGGAGGCGATCCGGTTCCGGCTGCGGCAGCCTCGTTCCGAACACGGACGGGAACCCGAAACGTTTTTTTGCGCGCCGCGGCGCGCGCTCATTAATATTCATCAGCTTCCCCGCTGCCGCGCTGTTCGGCGTTTGAAGGCTGGCTGCTGCATTATTCAGAGGACCCAGTGTATGGGCGGGATTTAAGGTTAAGTGTGCTGTAGCAGGACAGCACGGGGGGGGGGGGGGGGGGGGGGCGGACTGCCCTTGGCCCAATCAGGGTACCCCTCCCGCGCCACATCCTGCTCGTCCCGGCGATCCGACTCCGACGTGCGCTGCGTGCGCCGGTGTCACATTTCAAGGTCTCGGCGAGCGCGCTCCCCTTCAGGAGGAAATGAGGTAATCAATTAAAGCCGTTTGCCGCCGACGCCCTTTAATAACCCCGGCCGTAAAGGCAGGCGCTAGATTACTATCTATCAAAGCTGTCTGTTCCCCCGGCTCCGCGGGCCAGGCCGCCGCGACGCCGCGCTAATGTCGGGGATTTGCAGGCGACCCCGGCCGCCAAGCGGGGGTGGGGGTGGGGGGGGGGGAGGGGGCGGGGGGGGGGCGTGCGCTCCAGACTCTCATCTCCTGTTCTCGTTTTCTTTGAAACGGTGTGAGACGCCGTAATTCCTCCTAATCTGCCGCTGGGAGGGAAGCAGGCGGAGGGGGGAGGGGGTCGGGGGAGGGAGGGTGAGGGGGGGGGGGGGCGTGGCCCCGGCGACTGCGAGGGGGACCGGAGCGTGACGGTGGATCAGATGGTTTCCGCTGATCCCGCGCCAGCCGCGCGTCTGATACCCCGGGCCCCCGCCATCGCTGCTTCCTTTAATTATCTGCCGTGCATCTGGGGCCAGACCGGAGCTTTAATTACAAAGGGAGCCGCCGCTACGTTAGCGCTACGTTAGCACTGCGTTAGCGCCACCGCGCATTCTCACGGAGCTCCGCTGGTAAAGAGCCGTCTGGAAGAGCCTGGCGGTTTATGGCGGGTTTTAAAAACAGACGGAAAACGAGTCTCAGCGGCGCACAACGCAGAACAGTGAGAGACCCAGAGCAGTATGACTGCCAGACAGGCAGAACAGCGCAGACCCAGAGCAGTATGACTGCCAGACAGGCAGAACAGCGCGAGACCCAGAGCAGTATGACTGCCAGACAGGCAGAACAGCGCAGACCCAGAGCAGTATGACTGCCAGACAGGCAGAACAGTGCGGATCCAGAGCAGTATGACTGCCAGACAGGCAGAACAGCGCAAGACCCAGAGCAGTATGACTGCCAGAGAGGAAAAATAGTGAGACACCCAGAGCAGTATGACTGTCAGACAGGCAAAACAGCGCAGATCCAGAGCAGTATGACTGCCAGACAGGCAGAACAGCGCAGATCCAGAGCAGTATGACTGCCAGACAGGCAGAACAGCGCAAGACCCAGAGCAGTATGACTGCCAGACAGGCAGAACAGCGCAGACCCAGAGCAGTATGACTGCCAGACAGGCAGAACAGCGCAGACCCAGAGCAGTATGACTGCCAGACAGGCAGAACAGCGCAAGCCCAGAGCAGTATAACTGCTAGACAGGCAGAACAGCGCAGACCCAGAGCAGTATGATTGCCAGACAGGCAGAACAGCGCGGATCCAGAGCAGTATGACTGCCAGACAGGCAGAACAGCGCAGATCCAGAGCAGAATGACTGCCAGACAGGCAGAACAGCGCAGATCCAGAGCAGTATGACTGCCAGACAGGCAGAACAGCGCGAGACCCAGAGCAGTATGACTGCCAGACAGGCAGAACAGCATGAGACCCAGAGCAGTATGACTGCCAGACAGACAGAACAGCGCGGATCCAGAGCAGTATGACTGCCAGACAGGCAGAACAGCACGAGACCCAGAGCAGTATGACTGCCAGACAGGCAGAACAGCGCAGGACCCAGAGCAGTATGACTGCCAGACAGGCAGAACAGCACGAGACCCAGAGCAGTATGACTGCCAGACAGGCAGAACAGCGCAGGACCCAGAGCAGTATGACTGCCAGACAGGCAGAACAGCGCGAGACCCAGAGCAGTATGACTGCCAGACAGGCAGAACAGCGCAGACCCAGAGCAGTATGACTGCCAAACAGGCAGAACAGCGCAGATCCAGAGCAGTATGACTGCCAGACAGGCAGAACAGCGCAAGACCCAGAGCAGTATGACTGCCAGACAGGCAGAACAGCGCGGATCCAGAGCAGTATGACTGCCAGACAGGCAGAACAGCGCGGATCCAGAGCAGTATAACTGCTAGACAGGCAGAACAGCGCAGACTCAGAGCAGTATGATTGCCAGACAGGCAGAACAGCGCGGATCCAGAGCAGTATGACTGCCAGACAGGCAGAACAGCGCAGATCCAGAGCAGTATGACTGCCAGACAGGCAGAACAGCGCAAGACCCAGAGCAGTATGACTGCCAGAGAGGCAAAATAGTGCGAGACCCAGAGCAGTATGACTGTCAGACAGGCAGAACAGCGCAGATCCAGAGCAGTATGACTGCCAGACAGGCAGAACAGCGCGGATCCAGAGCAGTATGACTGCCAGACAGGCAGAACAGCGCGGATCCAGAGCAGTATGACTGCCAGACAGGCAGAACAGCGCGGATCCAGAGCAGTATGACTGCCAGACAGGCAGAACAGCGCAGATCCAGAGCAGTATGACTGCCAGACAGGCAGAACAGCGCAAGACCCAGAGCAGTATGACTGCCAGACAGGCAGAACAGCGCAGATCCAGAGCAGTATGACTGCCAGACAGGCAGAACAGCACGAGACCCAGAGCAGTATGACTGCCAGACAGGCAGAACAGCGCAAGACCCAGAGCAGTATGACTGCCAGACAGGCAGAACAGCGCAGATCCAGAGCAGTATGACTGCCAGACAGGCAAAACAGCGCAGATCCAGAGCAGTATGACTGCCAGACAGGCAAAATAGTACGAGATCCAGAGCAGTATGACTGCCAGACAGGCAGAACAGCGCAGACCCAGAGCAGTATGACTGCCAGACAGGCAGAACAGCGCGAGACCCAGAGCAGTATGACTGCCAGACAGGCAGAACAGTGCGGATCCAGAGCAGTATGACTGCCAGATAGGCAGAACAGCGCGAGACCCAGAGCAGTATGACTGCCAGACAGGCAAAATAGCACGAGATCCAGAGCAGTATGACTGCCAGACAGGCAGAACAGCGCAGACCCAGAGCAGTATGACTGCCAGACAGGCAGAACAGCGCGGATCCAGAGCAGTATGACTGCGAGACAGGCAAAACAGCGCGGATCCAGTCTCCCTAAAAACACCAAATCCCCTATTACAAAAACTACACCACATGAATACACAGTAAAATACTCAGTGTTAAAACCACTCTTACTGAGCACATCTGGGCCCTATTGTTCTCATATGTGTGCTGTTAGAGTTGAATTAACAATGGACATTCTGGGATGAAAAAGGACAGCTTACCAAAACTTTAAGTACATCATTGCAAAATAAAATCTCACTCATTCCACAGCAAATAAAATGATTAAAATTTCCTTTTCCTCAGTCTATAGGCAGCCCTTAAATTCACGATATCAACATTAAGATGCAGCTAGCCCGTGATTGTTTTAGTCTCAATAAAACGCCTATATTAGTACCCACAAAGAACCATATTTCATATCCTTAACAACAAAGAAACAAGAATCTCAGACAGAAGGCAGAAATCTATGAAAATATTGCCAGGCTGCACATGGATTTCAGGTTTTGTTGATTTAAATTAGGTGCAATTACATGTCAATGTTAAACACCAAATTGGCTATTAAATTAAATGGTGTCAGAGGGCAGTGTAAAGAGTTGGTTTTACGATTCTTAAAGCATGAGACAATGAGAGAGACCAGCTTCCTTAAGGGAATGCACTTTAAGGACAGTTTCGGGGTTCATGCAGGGCTCCCCTGGCATACCCCCACACGCTGCCCCTGCAGACCAGCCGTGTGTGGCTGTCCGGCAGGGCTGGGACCCACACGCACCCCAGGCTGCTATAGCACCACACCTTTGGAAACCCTGAAAAAATATGTCTTCATGTGCATGCAGCTCATGTACATTTAATATAGCAGAGGAAAGGAAATTAAATTCTTTCTTCAGCAAAACACACACACATGCGCGCGTGCACACAGACACACACACACTCACACACACACTCCCCGAGGGGAGAAAAAAAGTGTGTGTGACCTGCTTCTGATGAATACATCACTGACGCCTGGCAACCAAATCACAATAATTAAGATTCAATGCCTGCAAACTGCCGGCTCTGTAGATATGGGAGCCAACGACTGTGCTGAGCGCCAGCGTTTAACCACCTGTGCTCCAGACAGGCTGCAGGCTGAGCAGCCCCCTGCTACGCACACGCGTCCCCGCAATGCACAAAGACATGAGCGCGCATGCACGTCCCCGCAATGCACAAAGACATGAGCGAGCATGCGTGTCCCCGCAGTGCACAAAGACATGAGAGAGCATGCGTGTCCCCGCAATGCAGAAAGACATGAGCGAGCATGCGTGTCCCCGCAATGCACAAAGACATGAGCGCGCATGCGTGTCCCCGCAATGCAGAAAGACATGAGCGAGCATGCGCGTCCCCGCAATGCACAAAGACATGAGAGAGCATGCGTGTCCCCGCAATGCAGAAAGACATGAGCGAGCATGCGCGTCCCCGCAATGCACAAAGACATGAGCGCGCATGCGCGTCCCCGCATTGCACAAAGACATGAGCGAGCATGCGTGTCCCCGCAATGCAGAAAGACATGAGCGAGCATGCGCGTCCCCACAATGCACAAAGACATGAGAGAGCATGCGTGTCCCCGCAATGCAGAAAGACATGAGCGCGCATGCGCGTCCCCGCAATGCACAAAGACATGAGCGAGCATGTGCGTCCCCGCAATGCACAAAGACATGAGCGCGCATGCGTGTCCCCGCATTGCACAAAGACATGAGCGCGCATGCGCGTCCCCGCAATGCACAAAGACATGAGCGCGCATGCGCGTCCCCGCATTGCACAAAGACATGAGCGCGCATGCGCGTCCCCGCAATGCACAAAGACATGAGCGAGCATGCGCGTCCCCGCAATGCACAAAGACATGAGCGCGCATGCGTGTCCCCGCAATGCACAAAGACATGAGCGAGCATGCGCGTCCCCGCAATGCACAAAGACATGAGGGAACATGCGCGTTTCCCCTAAATGGGGCTACAATGCACAGCGCAGGGCAGTCAGGAGTCGAGCTTTTGGGGAAGACGGGGGGAGGGGAGGGCGTGTCTCCTGCTCTTCCTGCCAACTCAAACGCATCATCTTAACGCCATTAACACTGGAGAGGAGCTGGGACAGGGGTGTGGCCACCCTGCCCGTGTAAAATCAATGCCTGCAGTCAATATCCAGCCCGGCAACTTCCAGCCGACACCGATGCCATTACAATCCATTTTGAAACAGGAAAAAGAAAAAAAAAATGGGAAAGACTGAAATGACATTCGGAATTTGACACGACCCCCAAGCAGTACTGAGCGTGGAAGTGAGCGAGCCAGGAGCCGAGTGTGAACAAACAGCGCGAGCGTTTCTGCACATACGTTTTTAATATATTGCCTTTTTATATATATTTTAATATATATTGTCTGAAATTGGGTGCGAAAGTGTTTATATGTGCGTGAGTGAGCATTTTCACGCGCGTGGCGTGCATGTACGTGTGCGCACTGGCATGCCCGTGTGAGCACGAGTGTGTCCGTGAATGTGTGTGTGTGTGTGTGTGTGTGTTTTTGAGACCGTGCCACGTCCAAGCAGCTGGCTTGCGGGCAGCGGAGCGGTCTGTCCCCGTTGCCGTGGCAGCAGCAGCCGGTTCGGCGGGCCGTTGCCGTGGCGCTGGCGCTTTTTGGGGGCAGAGTCTGGGTTGCGTAACGGCCGCGGCGGCCGGGAGACGAGCGGCTGGCGCGGCGGGCCGGTGCCGGGCCGGGGCGGGGGAGAGAGCGAGCCTGTCGTTTGTCACGGGCGGCCGTGGCGGCGGCGACGGCGCGATCCATCAGCCTGCCCTCCGCTTCGCGCCCGCCGCTCGCCGGAGACCACGCCGGCTGCCCCTCCCCCCCTCCCCCCCTCCCCGGCTCAGCCCGATCGCGCTCCTTCGACAGAAAGCATATAAACAGCCCCGCCGCTCTCCTCAGCTCCGCGGCGATCCCACAAAATCCCCCCCCCCCCCCAAAAAAAAACACACGCGGCACGCCCGCCCGACGTCTGCTGTCCCGTCCCCGAGCGGGGCCGGAGCTGGCGGAGCGAAGCGCGCGCGGGGGGGGGGGGGGGCGTGCGACCTTTAGCACGCGCGCTCTCTCTCCTGTGGTAAAGCGGAGGCGGCGAGGGGGGCTGATGGATGAGGGGAGAGCGGAGCGGAGCGGAAGGGGAAGGCTGCGATAATGGCGTGCCTGTCGTTAGCGGCTCATTAATGCGAGCGGCGCTGGAGGTTATTAAGCTGCAGTTAAATGCTCCCCCCCTCCTGGGGGGGGTGGCGGGGGGGGGGGGGGGGGGGGGGGAGGGGGGTGGCGGAGGCGGACTCCAGTCTCAGGACGCGCTGACATTAGTATTCCCCCACAGGCCCCTCTCTCCACTGCGCCTCAATCCGCTCCCCACTCTGTGCGTGCGTGCGCGTGTGTGTGTGCGTGTGTGAGAAACAGGGTGTGCGTAGGTGTGTGAGACTGCAAGTCTGTACAGCTGTGTGCGTTGCTGTGTGTGTGTGGGTGTGTGTGTGTGTGTGTGTGTGAGACTGCAAGTCTGTACAGCTGTGTGTTGTGTGTGTGTGTGTGAGACTGCAAGTCTGTGTAGCTGTGTGCGTTGCTGTGTGTGTGTGGGCGTGTGTGTGCACGCGCGTGCGTGCGTATGTGCGCGTGGGGATGTATATCTGTACAACTGCGTGTGTGTGTGAGAGAGTGCATGAGACAGTGTGTGTGTGTGTGTGTGCGTGCGTGTATGTGCGTGAGGATATATATCTGTAAAACTGCGTGTGTGTGTGAGAGAGTGCATGAGGCAGTGTGTGTGTGTGTGTGTGTGTGTGTGTGTGTGTGAGAAACAGGGTGCACGTAGGTGCGTGAGACTGCACGTCTGTACAGCTGTGTGTGTGTGTGTGTGTGCCTGTGTGTGCGTGTGTGCACGTGAGGATATATATCTGTAAAACTGCGTGTGTGTGAGAGAGAGTGCATAAAACAGCGTGTGTATCGCTGCATATAGAGATGGGAATTTTGATGATTTTCAGTGATTTCATTTGCGTTTGGAATGTTGCTTGTTGCTAGCGCAACAAGAGAACGTGACCGGTATCTGTTCAACCTGCATTATGCGCATCTCCACGGAACACAACCTCTGGAGGCAGAATGCCGCAGCACAAGCTGCTTAGGAATTTCCTGAAGTGCAGTCACTCGCTTTAAAACAATGAGACCGCAAAAGGCCGCAATGCCAGCCTTTATAAAGCTGGAACATCATCAGAAACTTCTGCATCTAAAACATTTTCGTCACGCACAAAAGCTGTCTGTCAAAAAAAAGTGCAGGAAATGAATTATGCCTTTAACGTGCAAGTCATTTCCTGTATCCTTGAGGGCCACGACAATGTTGAAAATAAAAAAAAGGTTTTTAGAGTCGCAACTGCTTCCAAAATACAGGCTGCAGGGCAAGGATTCGAGAAGCTATTATTACCCATAAAACAGCAAACTACCGAAGGTGCCACGTAAATGACTGAACTAATGCCGCTAATCCATTCGTGATTATTTTATTAATATTTTTTATTAATCTTTTATTAATCTATCTAGTATCTTGAGCAGTCGTTGCCTTTCAAGGACTCAAGTACTCGTACCCATCCCTTGTGTGCCTTAAATGTGTGTGTGTGTGTGTGTGTGTGTGTGTGTGTGTGTGTCTGTCAGTGCAGCGCGTGTGACTGAGAGCCTGTGCTTGCGTGCGCATACATGTGTATGTATCCGTGCATCGATCGCGTTCATGTGAGAGCGCGCGTGCGCTTGCCTGTATTCGCACGCGCGCGCGTGTGTGTGTGTGTGTGTGCGTGCGCGCGTGGCGGTGAACAGCCTTATCTCGCGCGCCGCGCTGCTCCTCGTGCTCCGGAGCCGAATGCTAATTTTTCCCCGGGCAAATATTCCCGGGGATTATCACCGCTCTTATTACGGTCTGATGATATTTATAGAGCGGCGCTCCTCCGCGCGCTTGTTTACACACGTCCTCTCCCAGGAAGGCCGCCGGGGCTCGGCGCCGCCTCCCCCTCCTCCTCCTCCTCCTCCCCGTCTCCAGCGCGACGTTAGCGGCGCTGCGGAGCCCGCCCCCACGCCCTCCAAGCGCGGCCCGCCGCCCCGAGCAGCCCGGCGCCGGCCGCCGCTCCCCGAATCTGTATTCAGGGGGGTGCGCGCGCGGGACGGCGGCGCGGCGGGCCGCTCCGCTCCTCATTTCGATGTTGATGTATGCGGCTCCTGAGTCAGCGCGGCTGCCGCCGGCGGCCCGACCGCGTTATTGGCCCCGCCGCGTTCCTCAAGAACCGACCGCCTTTATTGCCTCCCCCCCCTCCCCCACCTCCCCCCGCCCGTTTTGGAAGCCCTCCGGACAGCGCATTATTCATGCGGGCTGAACAGGGAGACAGGAGAACGGGGAAGGCGGCGGGGGGAGGCGGGGGGAGGTGGGGGAGGGGGGCTGTCACAGCTCCCGTGATTGAGGACCTCGCGGCGGGCGCGCCGGGCCGGCGCTTAATTAATCGATCGATTTGGGGCGCGTGCGGGGAAGGCCGCCCCTCGCCGGAGCGCGACAGGGACGGCTAATTGAGAGCGCGCGTGCGGGGGCCCCCGCTCCGTCTAACTGCTCACAGCGGCGCGGAGCGCTTATCTGGCAGAGCGGAGCGGGGGGGCGGGGGGGGGGGGAGCGAGGAGCCAGCCACGGGCTGCTGTCATCGGCGTTTGTTATTTTCGCGAGGCTCTGGGGCGGGGGGAGGGGGGAGGGGGGCCGGGGGGGGGGGCAGGAAGGAGGCTTCAGCCGTAATCCCGCTCATCTGTCCGGTTCCGCTCGGCTGCGGAGCGCGGGGGAGGGGGAGGGGGGGGGGGGGTCCTCCCCCAGGACCGCGGCGTCTCCGAGCGCTCGGGCGCCCCCCCCCGCCTCTTTCCGCTCCGCGCGTTTAGACACGGGCGCCCCCCCCCGCCTCTTTCCGCTCCGCGCGTTTAGACGCGGGCTCGTCTCTCCGCCTCTCCCCGGATTATCGGGCGGGCTGGGGGGCGGGGGAGGGGGGAGAGAGGGGAGGGGGGGGGTCCCCCGGAGCTCTGAGCACATCGGGCCCCGCGCTCGGCTCCGCGCAGGAAGATGAAAGCGGAGCATTACAAAGCCGGCGGGGCTGTGGGGGGGAGCGGGGCTGTGGTGGGGGCTGTGGGGGGGAACAGGGCTGTAGGGGGGGCTGTGGGGGGGTACAGGGCTATAGGGGGGGCTGTGGGGGGGAGTGGGGTTGTGGTGGGGGCTGTGGTGGGGGGAACAGGGCTGTAGGGGGGGCTGTGGGGGGTAGTGGGGTTGTGGTGGGGGCTGTGGTGGGGGGGGAACAGGGCTGTAGGGGGGCTGTGGGGGGTAGTGGGGTTGTGGTGGGGGCTGTGGTGGGGGGGAACAGGGCTGTAGGGGGGAATGGGGCTGTGGAGGGGCTGTAGTGGGCAGTGGGTTTTTGTGGGGGCTGTGTTGGGGGGGAACAGGGTTGCAGGGGGGAACAGGGTTGTGGTGGGTAGCGGGGCTGTGTGGGGGCTGTGGTGGGGGGGAACAGGGCTGTAGGGGGGGTTGTGGGGGGCAGGGCTGTAGGGGGGCTGTGTGGGGGGACAGGGCTGTAGGGGGGGCTGTGGGGGGGAACAGGGCTGTAGGGGGGGCTGTGGTGGGGAGGAACAGGGCTGTGGGGGGGAACAGGGCTGTAGGGGGGCTGTGGTGGGAGGAACAGGGCTGTGGGGGGGAACAGGGCTGTGTGGGGGCTGTGGGGGGGTACAGGGCTGTAGGGGGGGCTGTGGTGGGGAGGAACAGGGCTGTGGGGGGGAACAGGGCTGTGTGGGGCTGTGGGGGGTACAGGGCTGTAGGGGGGGCTGTGGTGGGGGGGTACAGGGCTGTAGGGGGGAACAGGGCTGTGTGGGGGCTGTGGGGGGGAACAGGGCTGTAGGGGGGGAACAGGGCTGTGTGGGGGGCTGTGGGGGGGAACAGGGCTGTAGGGGGGGAACAGGGCTGTGTGGGGGCTGTGGGGGGGAACAGGGCTGTGTGGGGGCTGTGGGGGGGAACAGGGCTGTAGGGGGGGAACAGGGCTGTGTGGGGGCTGTGGGGGGGAACAGGGCTGTAGGGGGGAACAGGGCTGTGTGGGGGCTGTGGGGGGGTACAGGGCTGTAGGGGGGGCTGTGGTGGGGGGGTACAGGGCTGTAGGGGGGGCAGGGCTGTAGGGGGGGCTGTAGGGGGGACAGGGCTGTAGGGGGGGCTGTGGTGGGGGGGTACAGGGCTGTAGGGGGGGCAGGGCTGCACAGGTTTCCCACAGATCAGCACTCAAAGGCCGGAGCTGAGAACAGAGGCTGGTGGGGGGGGCCGTCACGCTGCCAATCAAAGCCCGGCTCGTGCGCTGTAAACGCTGTAAAGACCCTCCCATTAGCGCCGCCCCACAGGGCTCTGAGCCCCGCGCAGTGATTAAACGGCCCGGCCGCCGGCGCAGCCGCGGCTCGGCCATGACACAGGCCAGCGCCCGAGCGCCCAAACAAACAAACAGGCGGAAAGTAAAGGAACCAAACAGCATTTCAGCTGAGTTCCCTTCCGGGATCATTACAGTGCAGAGATTAAACCCTTTGACCACACCTCATTTATACCTCTGCTGTGTGTGTGTGTGTGTGTGTCTGAGTGCTTTTGTATGTGTGTGTGTCTGAGTGCTTTTGTATGTGTGTGTGTCTGAGTGATTTTGGATGTGTGTGTGTGTTTGTGTGCGTTTGTGTGTGTGTGTGTGAAATCACAGAAATTCCGCCAAATCCAACAAAACGTCAGACTGACCCTGAGGGAGTAAACAGCCTGCCAGCGTGGTCACACACAGAGCTGAGCGCACACACACACCCACACACACACACCCACTCACGCAGACACACAGAAACACACACAGAGCTCAGCGCACGCAGACACACACACACACACACAGCCACTCACGCAGACGCACAGAAACACACACAGAGCTCAGCGCACGCAGACACACACACACACCACCCACAGCCACTCACGCAGACGCACAGAAACACACACGGAGCTCAGCGCACGCAGACACACACACACACACCCACACACACACACCCACTCACGCAGACGCACAGAAACACACACAGGGCTCAGCGCACGCAGACACGCGAGGTCGTGCCGCCCAGTCAGAGCCATTCCAGGCCGGCCCCCGCAGCCCCTCCCCCCCCCCCCCCCCACACAAATGCCCCCGCCGACTGAAGGACCGAGAGCGTGTTTATCGGCCGCTCAGGGCCCGACCGTGACCGGGAACCGGAGAGAACGACCGCACCTTTCCCGCGCGTCGGCCGCGGCACTCAAGGGGACCGTTGGCCGTTGCCGGGAGACAGAAAGGAGCACTCCTCGCGGCTGCGGCGTGCGGAGAAGAGAGGCAGGGTCCGGAGGTCGGAGACCGCCGCCGTCCGCGAGCGGAGGAACTCGGCCGATCTCCTGAGAAGCCTGAGAGAAGCCTCCGGCCGAGAACAACCCCGGCCGCCCCCGGCCCGGCCCGTCCGTGACCCCCCCCCCCCACTCCGCCGCTCACGACCCGGACGAGCCTCTCTGGCACGGCGCGCAGGGGGAACGATGCACACCAGCGCAGCGCCAGAAACCCGAAACGGCAGCCCCGGCCGTCTGCTCTGCAGCAGAGCCCCTCCCCCCCCCCCCCGATTTCAGCAGGCTGGCAGCAGGTGTCAGGCCAGCGGGAGTGCGTGTGTGTGTGTGTGTGCGTGAGTGAGTGTGTGCGTGTGCGTGTGTGTGTGTGTGTGGGTGTGCGTGTGTGTGTGCGTGTGTGTGCGTGTGTGTGTGTGTGTGTTGTGTGTGTGCGTGCGTGTGTGTGCGTGCGTGTGTGTGTGTGCGTGCGTTTATACGAGGCATGTGGCTGCAGGACTGGGGCGCTCAGTGAGAGAGCCCTTTTATCTCCACAAACACCTCAGCTGATCAAACGCACAGAAAACTCACAGGAGAGCAGCCAGGAAAGAAGCAAAGCAGGACAGGGGGTGTGTGTGTATGCAAATGTGTGCGCGTGTGTACGTGCGTGCCTGTGTGTGTGTGTGCCTGTGCATGTGTGTGTCTCCTTAGTGTGTGCAGGGTATGTGTGTGCGTGCGTGTGTGCGTGCATGTGTGTGTGTGTAGGTGCGTGTGTGTGTGTGTGCCTAACTGTGTGTGCGTCTGTGCGTGCCTGTGTGTGTGCTTGTGTGTGAATGAGGAAATCGGTCTAACTTCAGCCCTCAAAAACTGGCAATTAGTCTCTTCATTAGTGTGTTCGTGCGTGGCCAGAGTACGCTACAATGTGCAGTAATTGCATCTGCCACTTAGGGGCAGCATTAACATAAACATGGTAACAGGTGCAGGAGCCATGGTGCCATTCTGACATGTAATCAGAGCAGACGCTGCCTGGAGAGACGCTGTGTGCGCATGCATGCGTGGGAGCGTGTGTGTGCGTGTGTGTGTGTGTGCGTATGCATGTGTGTCTGTGAGTGTGTGTGTGTGTGTGTGTGTGCGCGTGTGTCTGTGTGTGTGTGCGCGTGTGTCTGTGTGTCTGTGAGTGTGTGTGTATGTGTGTGTCTGTGAGTGTGTGTGTGTGTGTTGTGCGTGTCTGTGTGTCTGTGAGTGTGTGTGTACGCGTGTGTCTGTGAGTGTGTGTGTGCATGTGTGTGTCTGTGTGTGTGTGCATGTGTGTGTATGTGTGTGCTCGTGCGCATGCGTGTGTGTGTGCACGTGTGTGTGTGCGTATGTGTGTGGGGAGTGCAGTGCACTCCAGCAGTGTGTACTGGTGAGTTGCAGCTTTAAACATGCTGAACGAAAAGAGAAAAGGGATTGGCTGGAAAACACAAGCAGGCACACGCACACACAAGCATTCCAAGACATACACATACCAGAGGAGTACACTGACGCATACGCAAACAAACAAATAAACAAACAAACAAACATGTACACATGCGCCCATGCACACTGCCATGGTACTCCAAGAGATCTCCAAACCAGAAGAGCAGACAAACAGACAAGTACAAGTCCCCACACACCACAAATACACACCACACACACACACACACACACGCACATACACACATATAAAAACCCCACACACCACAAATACACACACCATACACACACCCACGTATAAAAACCCCACACCACAAATATACACACCACACACACACAAACACGCACATACACACGTATAAAAACCCCACACACCACAAATACACACACCGCACATACACACGTATAAAAACCCCACACACCACAAATACACACACCACACACACACAAACACGCACATACACATGTATAAAAACCCCACACACCACAAATACACACACCACACACACACACACACACTCACACTCACAGACACACAACCACACATGCACAGCTCCCACAAGAAAACCCCCATCTGTGTTTTAAGGAATGCTAAACGGGATTGGTCTAATGAGAGCACAGCCCACATGTATTTCCATTCCAGAACAGCTGCCACAGGGAGGGGAGGCATCCCAACAATAACACAGCACGGTAAATACAACAACACTGCCGTCCCTCTGGGACCTCTCCTACTTTCACAAACATAAGCTGTACTCTCCTCCCTCAGCCGCGCCCACACACACACATACACACACACGCACAAAGAGACACACACACACACACACACACAGATACATACACACACACACACACACACACACACACACGCACAGATACATACACACACACACACACATACACACACACACACAAAGAGACACACACATACACACACACACAGATACATACACACACACACACACACACACACAAACACACAAAGAGACACACACATACACACACGCACAGATACATACACACACACACACACACACAAACACACAAAGAGACACACACATACACACACACACACACATACACACACGCAGATACATACACACACACACACACACACACACACACACAAACACACCCACACACACACAAACACACAAAGAGACACACACACACAAACACATTCCCACACACATACACACGCACACACGCACACACAGACAGACACAGACAGACAGACACACACATACATTCATATCACCATCCGTGTTCACTCAGGTCGAGTATGATTGTCTTCCATATTCTATTTTCGGGTCCTCAGATGGTGGTGGAGGCTGGTTTGAGGCCTGCAGGCTCTGCAGCAGTGTGGGCATTGGTGAGTGGTGGAGGTGGCTGGTGGGGTGAAGTTCCTGGTGGTTTGTGCGGGAAGTGCTTTGCCTCAGCGGTACGGCTGAGAGATCCCCCTCGTGACGTGCAGCGCCCTGATGGACTTCTGTTTCCCAGAGCCGCTGGTTCAGTTCAGTTCCCCCAGTTCACGATGCTGACGTGAAATATTTTGCTGTTAATCCTGACGCAGCCTTGGAGTCAAGTCATCAGTCCGAATCGAGTCCCAAGTCCTCAGTGTTTAAGTCTGAGTTCAAAACACAAAAAGTCAAGACCAAGTCGAGTCCAAGTCCCCCGTACTTGAGTCCAGAGTCCATCAAGATCGAGTCTGCTTTGACTCACTCCAACACAAGTTAAAGAACTGAGATCTATTTA
>CM077286.1:32485158-32528803 GCA_039654925.1 Anguilla pacifica | reverse complement strand
GTGATGTGAGACAAGAGAGAGGGAGAGAGAGAGCCTGTGCTGGGGCTTTCCGCTGCAGCAGCAGGCGGGCTGTGAGCCGGTCTCAGCAGCCCACTCCAAACGGAAAGGCCTTGAAGGAGAGCGCGTTCCCTCTCCGCAGCGCAGCGTGGGGGAGGGAGGGGGGACCACGAGGGGGGGGTGAGGTTCACGAGGCGGTGACAGCTGAGGGCTGGGGGTGTCACCGCGGAGACGGAGCGGAGCGGGGAGGGGAGGGGGGGATGGCCTGGAGAGGTCACGCCGGAGCATTGACTGCGAGGCATTTACCCAGCACCTCCGGCCCGGGGCTCGGCCCCGACCCAACGCCCCCCCTCCCCCAGGAGCCGGCGCCCGCACGCGGTGCTTTATTACGCCCCTGCCTGTCCGTCTGACACGGCCGGCCCCCGCATCGATCCGCCTCGCCGTGGGGGGGGGGGGGGGGGGGGGGGGGGGGGGCCCGCGCGCGCCGCCAACACCCGCACGCTCGCCTGGGCTAATCCGCTTTTAAAAACAGCGCTCGTCCGGCCCATCCAGCCCTGTCCCCCCCCCCCCCCACCCTCCAAACCCTGCGGGATCCCGCCGTTGGGGGAAGCGCTGAGGCGAGCTGGCGGCTGGGGCCGCGGGAGTCCGGCTGCGAGCCGCGGGCGAGCGGATTTATCCCGCCTGTCTCCGGCCTGCGGGCGGCGGGGGGGGGGGCGGGGAGGCGCCGCAATCCCAGGTCAAGCGGCCACGGCGTCAGCGGAACAGACGCGGCCGCCAAGCGCCGTATCCTGCTTCCTGTCTCCGTTTGCCGCTTTAAATCCACGCCTGGACATCTCTGGGTTTCGCTTTTTGTCTTATTCCCTAACTGGGTTTTCACGCTCATGCTTTTTTAAAAAAAATTCATAAGTAGAAAGGCCCAATACGGGGGAAGGGCCTGGGTGTCAAGGGACCGCTGAGGGGGGAGGAGCCTGGGTGTTAGAGGACCAATGAGAGGGGACAGGTGTGTGTGACAGAGGAAATGAAAGGACAGTGGCTAAACTGCCACACAGTGCCCTGCACCTGCTCCCTTCAAAGGCACAGCAGTCCCATGGACAGCAGCCAGATGTCCCTCAGAACACATGAAAGGCCAGTGATTGGATCCACACATCAAACGGCCCGCCGTCCCAGTCACCCAGACCCAGCTCTGCATTTACGCTCTCTCTCTCTCTCACACACGCACCGCACATGCATACACACACACACGCACCGCACATGTGTACACACACACACACACACATGCACGCACATGCGTACACACACACACACACACACACACACACACCGCACATGCATACACACACACACGCACCGCACATGTGTACACACACACACACACACATGCACCGCACATGCGTACACACACACACACACACACACACACACACCGCACATGCTTACACACACACACACACACATGCACCACACATGTGTACACACACACACACACACACGCACACGCACCGCACATGTGTACACACACACACACACTGCACATGCATACACACACACACACACACACACACGCACACGCACATGTGTACACACACACACACACACACACACACACACACACACACACACACACACACACACACATGCACCACACATGCGTACACACACACACTGCACATGCGTACACACACACACACACACACACCATGCGTACACACACACACACACACACACACACACACATGCACCACACATGCGTACACACACACACTGCACATGCGTACACACACACACACACACCACACATGCGTACACACACACACACACACATACACACACGCACTGCACATGCGTACACACAGAACCCACACACACGCACTGCACATGTACAGACACATACACACACACGCACCGCAGATGCGTACACACACACACACTGCACATGCGTGCACACACACACACACTGTCAGCCGCACCCCAACTCTCTCCCTGTCTGTCAGCCACCACCCCAACTCTCTCCCTGTCTGTCAGCCGCACCCCAACTCTCCCCCTGTCTGTCAGCCACACCCCAACTCTCCCCTGTCTGTCAGCCACACCCCAACTCTCCCCCTGTCTGTCAGCCACACCCCAACTCTCTCTGTCTGTCAGCCGCACCCCAACTCTCTCCCTGTCTGTAGTACCCACAGCCCAACTCTCTCCCTGTCTGTAGTACCCACAGCCCAACTCTCTCTGTCTGTAGTACCCACAGCCCAACTCTCTCTGTCTGTAGTAGCCACAGCCCAACTCTCTCCTGTCTGTCAGCCACACCCCAACTCTCTCCCTGTCTGTCAGCCGCACCCCAACTCTCTCCCTGTCTGTCAGCCGCACCCCAACTCTCTCCCTGTCTGTAGTAGCCACAGCCCAACTCTCTCCCTGTCTGTAGTAGCCACAGCCTTGTCAGCCAGTCAATTATGATTTCACACTGACACTAACTTTTACCCAGCTCATAAACCGTCAGAGTTGGAAAAAGCGGCTAAGCGGTGTGTGTGTCTGTCCGCCTGCCGTGCACCAGCGCGGACGTCCCATTGGCCGCCGGTCCCACGTCACTCAAAAGCCTCTTTACTCCGCCCGCCGGCGGCAGCCTTCCGCCCGGCAGGCCCCGTCAGCGCGGCGAGCGCAGGTCCGCCAGCTCCTGGGCACGGCCGCGGGGAGGAAGGCCAGGCCGGGGACAGGCTGCTCCTGGCAGGCGCTGGGTTATGGCGCTGGCAGTGAGGAGCAGTGGGACGGGGCGGTGGAAAACAGATGTGTTTTTGTTTGGTTTGAAAGCTCCGGGGGGGGGGGGGGGGGGGGGGGAGCGCTGTTTTTGTTGGAAGTGTGTTGGATTTCCTGTGTGAATTGTCAAGGCTCGGTTTTGGGATGTGAACCCAATGGCAGTCACGCTGCCCTAGACCCGGGAACCAGCTCTTGAACCACCCCCCCCACCCACCCACCCCCCCAAACACCAGAAATGGAACAAACCAGCTCTTACCTTCCTTCTCTCCCTCTCAGGGTTGAATGTTCCAAACCAGGACTGCATCTGAGAGGAAACAAAACACAAGGGTTAAGCTACTTCACACGCAAGCAGACACGTATGAACTAATATCATCCAATCATAACATGATGCGCATAACTGCAAAACAATGTTTTTTTTGCTATCCCACTCATTTCCTTACCCACAGTGACCTACAAAACTAAACACATAAGTGCATTCAACAAGTTTAAGAGCAGGCACGAGGAAATGCTACTTAACATACTTAGAGCAAGTAACTGTGCAAACGAGAAGCAGCAGAATCGACTACAATGTCAGTACAACCACCAACCTCGACAGAGATAGCTATCATGTTCACATATCGAGTATTAAAGGAAGAGCTAAGCTCATCAATGCATAAGTAATAAACGTTAGAATAATCGCTTTTTGAGACATACTTTTATTGTCATCAATGTTTTTAGAGAAGCTGGAAGTGTGGGCAGTGCACAATTTCTAACCGTGGGGAGACATGAACGTAGGGACGGACTATATTACAATTTTATATCGTAACCTTTCTGTCTTCATCCATGATACGCCTTTACACGCAAATTGATCATCCTTCAAACTTTTCTGAAAAGTTACTCTGAGTAAGATTATTATTATTGCTAATGGCTGAAATATTATTACAACTAAGCGAGGGCTTTTCAAAGCGAGCAACATTCATTAACATAATATTTCAAACAATGGGTTTACTCATTATACTAATTAGCAGAACTGGTATAAAACAACATAGTAATTTCCCTATTAAATTTTTTCGCATACGGTCGCACGCTGCATGGCGATGTCACGACATTGGTTTTTTTAAACATAAATGGACCGCTATTAATGAACAGAGTTAATGAACATTAGCATACACACAGCCATCTTTGAAATCATGTGCTCCATATTCGCTGATCAGGAAGAAGTAGTTAAGGTTAGACAAGCTAGTGACTTCTCAATATATTTAGAAAGACTTTCAACGTTAAATGTAGGCCTATGGGTTATTAAAATAATTTCCGAAAAACGCTTATTTATTCATTATATTATCGCCTTGTTTATTAAGCACATCAACAGAAAATACTGTGTTATACATCGTGTAGGCAGCCACCCACCATCTGAAAAAATAATATGATTTTTGGACATAGCCAATCGTCCACTCGTATACGAGGGTAAACAGACTTCTTCGAAATTGCTATTTGTGCAGGATCACTGCAAGCCCCTCAGGAAGACCTGTGAATACCACGCGTCAATCAGGATGGAATCAGAGTGTGGGACGCGCCAGGAGGCCTCGTCTTGCCTTCCACGCGCAGCCCAGGTTTATTAGCCATGATTCGTCACTGAAAGGACACACTGTGTTTTCTTTGACAATATCCAGCCCGCTTTCGTCTGCACAAAGACGAGATGAACACCAAACTGCGCGGCCAATTCGAGGCAAATTGCTTTATTAGAGGGGCCGTTTCAGACCGAGCCCAAAGCGTGCGCTTAATGTAAGCAGCCCAGACACAAAAGCAAGCCTTCCATTTCTCGCGTCGCCTTTTTCATATTTTTCAGTTAGAGCCAAAGGTTCGACGTTACGCGAGAGAGGACAAAAGCCTAACGATTGCGATAACGTGTAACTCAATACGTCTGAAGCCATCGCGGTTAAATTGAATCTGAATCCTCTGTATAATTTTAGAAAGAAAAAGATATTAACTATCTGTTTATAATCTGTATGTTCCTTATGCCTTAATCTTTATTATGAATGAAAAAGCGGACTCGCTAAAATATTTCAAATTAATTCTTTTCAGTCATGCACAAGCATGATAACGCGTTTGGGCAACTCGCTTTTTCAGAGCGCTATTAACTGAGCCAGAATGAAATTTAACATTTTTTTTCTGGCGCAGTCGATAGCACAATAAAGAAGACAACTGCCAAAGTGTTTGTTTCTGCTTCAGACAAATCAAAAATATTTTAGCAAGTACTGTCTTTTTCAGTTGATTTGTACTAGGATAAGGCACTCACAATTTTCTTCTCCCGCATCTAATTTTTTATCTTTACTGTGCAGTCCCCATATCAGAGAAACTTAACGCATAGGCTCCTCTCAAAATGTTAGAGGAACCTACATCCTGGTTTGTACTGCAATAGCTGCTACAAAAGCGACAAAGTTTTCCTGGTGCAGAGAGTACACCTGTCCGACACAGTAGTGAAATGTTGTGTCTGCGCTGCGAGTAGCATGTCTCAAACGCTATCATGTTACATTGCAACAAAGCGAAACGTAATATTCGACCACGGTGCAAAAAATTAACTCCACTGTGCCAATGTAGTCTCCACGGATACTATTCGATCGAACAAGACCCTCGCAAAAGGGGGGGTCAAAAAAGACAAAGCACACTGATGCCAGATCTGCGCTGATCCTGCAGGCGGGTCAGTATAAGGTGCCACATCAGGACTCAGAACTGCAGACCACGCAGTAAAAACGAGCGGAGAAAGTTCCGATGCAGTTCTGAATGCGCTCTAACCGACCCCTCGCCGCGCGATCCTTTAATGAGCTCCGCGGAGCGTTAAGAAGCGAGACCCCCCAGCAGAGCGCAGTAATTTAATTACGCAATCTGTAATCAGCGGGAGCCGGCAGAGTGGCCGCTGCGATTCTCCTCGCGCAATTGTGCAGCCTCTTCCGAGCGGAAGGAGAAAGTCACACGTTCCTCCTTTCGGCTATTGCTACCTTTCGCCTGCGACGCCTACCATCCCGGAGCTTCCAGATTTAATGAGACAGCCTCTAATTTCTGTCCACATATGGATGTTGCTGTGGGCTGCCATGGCACTTCCTCCCAATTATCATAAGTTAATTTAAAAATTTGTTGTTTTTCCAAACCTGACTTTGTTGATGTGAAAACTACTGTGCAATGAAAAGGCAAAATTGGGCATAATTTATATTGCGTGAAGCCGAACGCGCAGTAATGGAAGAAAAACCCTAAGGTAGTCTAGTCGGACAAATGAAGCAGATGTGAAAAGACCTGACACTCCTCAGGAGAGTGAAGCCCACATCAGCATAGCTCTGACCCCCCGCCCTCCACCAGGGAGACAAAAGAGAGAAAGAGCACAACCAGGGAGGAGCAGAGAGAGAGAGAGAGAGGATCAACACACGCACACACACAAACACACACAGGGCACGCACACACAAATACATGCACACACAGGCACACACACGCACAAATACATGCACGCACACACACACACACATGCATACACACACAAACACACACACGTAAACAATTAGCAGCATGTGAACAATCAGCAGCACAATCGGCTAGTAGGTGACCAGATGCAACAGGATGGCAAAAATGTAACCTAATGTTACAAATCTAAGGAATCAACGGGCTAACTTTACATTTCTATCAATGCTAGCTATTGCTAATACTTATGGAAATGATCTGAGCCATGGCTCTCTTGAAAACAAAAATGAAATAAAATAAAAAGGAACAACACAAACAGTTACGAGTGGCAATTCACTTGAGAACAGAGACGGGCTCACTGAAGCACACTTGTAATTGGTTGCGGACAGGGCAGAGGAAGCCCAGGTGCTTATGAAAGGCACAAGCAGCAGAGCGGTACGTGAGCCCGGACCAAGGCCAGTCTGCTTTTAATCTGAGGGAAGCGCCGTGGAAACAGTGTGGCGGCGGGCCACAGGAAATGGGGCTCTCAGGCCATTATGCACTGTATCGGCTCTAATCTGCTGCTTCACAATCAGCTCACGCTGCTCAGCGCCTAACGCGCCCACAGAGAGGGCTGCGGCACAGCGCGCCGGCCACGCTGCCCCCCGCCTCCGGCCGCCCCTCCTGATGAAGCACCGTGTGTGTGTGAGCGTGTGTGAGCGTGTGTGTGTGTGAGAGTGTGTATGTGTGAGAGAGAGTGTGTGAGTGTGTACGTGTGTGTGTGAGAGAGAGAGCGTGTGTGTGTGTATGTGTGTGTGTGAGAGAGAGAGCGTGTGTGTGTGTATGTGTGTGTGTGAGAGAGAGAGCGTGTGTGTGTACGTGTGTGTGTGAGCAGAGAGAGCGTGTGTGTGTGTATGTGTGTGTGTGAGAGAGAGAGCGTGTGTGTGTGCCTGTGTGTGTGTGAGCGTGCGTGTGCGTGTGTGTGTGTGCGTATATGTGTGTGTGTGTGTGTGAGTGTGTGTGTGTGTGTGTGAGTGTGTGTGTGTGTGTGTGTGTGTGTGCGTATATGTGTGTGTGTGTGTGTGTGTGAGTGTGTGTGCGTATATGTGTGTGTGTGTGTGTATGTGTGTGTGTGTGTGTGTGTGTGTGTGTGTGTGCGTATATGTGTGTGTGTGTGTGTGTGTATGTGTGTGTGTGCGTATATGTGTGTGTGTGTATGTGTGTGTGTGTGTGTGTGTGTGTGCGTATATGTGTGTGTGTGTGTGTATGTGTGTGTGTGTGTGTGTGTGTGTGCGTATATGTGTGTATGTGTGTGTGTGTGTGTGTATGTGTGTGTGTGTGTGTGTGTGAGTGTGTGTATGTGTGTGTGTGTGTGTGTGTGTGTGTGTGTGTGTGAGTGTGTGTGTGCGTATATGTGTGTGTGTGTGTGTGTGTGTGTGTGTGTGTGAGTGTGTGTGAGTGTAGGTGTGTGTGAGTGTGTGTGTGTGTGTGTGAGCATGTGCGTGTGTGAGAATGTGTGTGTGTGTGTGTGTGTGCGCGTATATGCGTGTGTGTGTGTGTGTTGTGTGTGTGTGTGAGCGTGAGTGTGTGAGCATGTGCGTGCGTGTGTGTGCGTGTGTGTATGTGTGTGTGTGTGTGCATATATATGTGTACGTGCGAGCGTGTTTATAGGTTCAGCGCTGCACTCAGTCCAAACACACGCTTCTGATGAGAGCCAGGCAGAGTCGGCTGGAGGAAAACCTCAGAAGATCTGAGCCAGCGAGCTCCCAGAGGGACAGAGGAGACTGCCACACACACACACACACACACACGCACACGCTCACACACTCACGCTCACACATACAAACACGCACACACACACACACACACACACACTCACCCACATTCTCACACACGCACATGATCACACACACACACGCTCACACACACTCGCCCACATGCACACCCACACACATGCTCACATATGCACACACACACACTCTCACACATACACATGCACTCTACATTACAGGCATTTGGCAGATGCTCTTGGACAAAATAATGGAAAGACCATGTGAAAAAGGACTAAATCACAATTAGAAAGGGCTATGTTACTGGACAGGATGGTTGCTAAAACACCCCAAAACAATGACTTCAAAAATGACCACAGAGTTCAGTCAACACCGCTGCGATCCTTTCTCAACAACAACAAAAAAAAACTGTCCGTGGTGAGCTTCGTAAAGCTGGTATCTATGGCAGGGCTGCCATTGGGAAACCACCTGTGTCCAAGGCGAATGCACGAAGGCATAACCCTGCTTACGGAGCACAGAACCTGGACCTCTGAGCAATGGAAGAAAGCAGTGGTCTGGGGAGCACTGCTCTTTTTCCTACACCTGGGAAAAAAAGCCTTCGGTCCTCAACGGCTGTTACCGACTGAAGCACAGTGGTGGACCTTTAATGGAATGGGCAGCCATCTTGAGAGGGTCTTTGATTGCTCTGCATACACACACATCAGCTGAGGAATGAGACGCCATTTTATGAGGCCAGACGCACCCTACGGCAAACGCCGTTCGCACATCAACGTCCCCATTCGCCAAGATGTTAACAGTCCATACACAGCGCTAGACAAATCCAAGCCTGATTCCATGAGCACCAGGATGAAGCAGAACGCCTCCCATGGCCTCCACGTTCACCGGATCTGAACGTCACTGAGCCTTCATGGGAAGTTCTGGAGCACAGAGTGCAAAGTAGACTTCAACCTCCTTCACTCCGCAAACACTGGAGAACGGACCAATACCTCACTACACACCGTTCAGAACTTGTATCACAGCATACCATGGAGGACCACAGCAGTTTGAAGGTGAAGGGTGGCCTCATTCCTTATTAGTTACTTGCTATTCATATACTGTTAGGTGTTTCCATCTCCTGCACACTCTAGTACAGACGGAACTCTAGTACGAAACTCTGGCTCTAGCTGTCTCTTTTTTTTCACACACGGCATATTAAATTGCTTATCCACCTACATGCTCATTTGTCAATACATCTATAAATGCAAAAATAAACAGTAATATTTTTTTGTTCCCTTGGTCTGCCACAAACACAAACACACTATTTTGTTCTCTTCTTTCTCTCCCTCTCACAACACACACACACACACACACACACACACACACACGCTTGTTTTCTTACACACGAGTGCAGAGGACAGAGAGAGCGTTTTGTGCGCTCTGTGTGCCCCGGCTCTGGTCTCCTGACACCAGACTAATTTCACATTCAGATAAAAGCATTCTTGTGCTGCGGAGGCGCGGTTAATCTCCTCTGTGCGCACGCGGCTCTGCTCCTGGACATTATTAACACCCAGGCTGCTCCGTCCCGCAGAGCTCGCGGCCGGCCGGCCCGCTGCGCTCCACTAATTGGGGCTGCCTGCCGAGCGCGTGCTTCATTAGTCACGAGCAGCGCAGGGCTGACGGCCCCGAGAGCCGCGCTCGCTCTCTCTCTCTCTCTCTGTCTCGCTCTCTCTCTCTCTCTCACTCTCTTTCTCCCTCGCTCTCCCCTCTCTCCCTCTCTGTCTCTCTGTCTCTCTCTCTCTCTCCCTCTCTGTCTCTCTCTCTCTCTGTCTCTCTCTCTGTCTCTCACTCTCTTTCTCCCTCGCTCTCCCTCTCTCCCTCTCTGTCTCTCTCTCTCTCTCACTCTCTCTCTCTCTCACTCTCTTTCTCCCTCGCTCTCCCTCTCTCCCTCTCTGTCTCTCTCTCCCTCTCTCTCTCCCTGTTTCACACACACACTCACACACCCTCTCTCTCTCTCTCTCTCCCTCTTTGCTCCCTGTTTCACACACACACACACACACACACCCTCTCACACACACACTCACCCTCTCTCTCTCTGTCTCTGTCTCAAACACTCTCCCTCTCTGCCTCACACACACACCCTCTCACCACACACCCTCCCTCTCTGTCTTCCCACACGCACTCCCTCTCCCTCTCTCTCACACACACTCTCTCTCTCTCTCTCCAACACACACACCCTCTGTATCTCTGTCTCACACACACCCTCTATCACACACAGTCTCTATCTCTCATACACACACTCTCTCACTCCCACTTGCACTCTGTAATATTCACTCTTTCTCCCAATATCACCCTGACACACTTTCTCCTTTCACTCTCCTTCTCCTTTCACTCTTTCTCACACTTCATATCTCTCGCTTGCTCTCTCTCTCTCTCTTCCTCTCCTCTCTCTCCTGCCACCGGTCTCAGAGGAATAGCTCAGCCTGCTCTCCCGTCCTGCACTAATCGCACCCCCTATCTTACTCGAAGAAGAACCGGTCTGGAACGTTCCGCAGCAGGACAGTTAACACATCGCTTCTCCACCCCAAAAACGGTGTTAACATTCGCGCGCGTGTCGACCCACGATCTACCGCCAGACGTGATTAGGCTAAAACCGGACTGCCGTATTAGTGACTGAGAATCACAATTACATCCCGCACAACGCACTCAGGCGACGACAGCCGCACGGACGATGGACATGGTCTGCCGGAGGGAAATGTTTTAAAGTTTACAGTTTTGCGGGCGCTCTGCTTTAAATCACTCATTCAGAGCCCTTCCACAGACGAAAAAAAAGGCAACATCCCTCTGAAAGCACGGATATCTACAGGATGACTCGGTACGCTGCAATATCCTATCTTTTTTTTTTCAAACTTAAAAAGATGGCCATCGGTGCAGCGAGTTCTTGGTACATCTGACCTTCATCAGAACATTAAGTTGGCCAATTTGTGTCAAAATGTTTTAAATGGAAGCCATCATTTTTACAAATCACTGAAAAAAAAACGACAAAATGCAGTATAATGAACCAGTCTGCACAAGCTTGTGGGCTTTGTCATAAATGAATGTCAGGCAAATGAATTCACATTGAAAGTCGTTTTCAATTGATTAAAATAAGCATAGCAAGGTTTCTAAACACAGTTCCCGTTTTTTTAAAAAAGTTCTGGAGATCCACACAGCACAGAAGTGAAACAGCAGAGCTGAGGTACTGAAAGCAGAATATTACCGCGCTGCGTCCCCGGGGGGGTGGGGGGGGGGCAGCCGTCACAATCACCAGAAGCCCCGGAGCTCGGCCGACGGGAGTCCCCTCCAATCACGCGCCCTTGTGTCAGAATCCCGTCCAATCACGCGGCGGCAGGAAAGTGAAGTGATTACACGGGCGGGGGGAGGGGGGGGGGGGCTCAGAGGTGGTCTGAGGGGTCGGCGCGGGGGGCGCCGGGGGCCCCGGGGAGATTTGACCGGCGCTCCTGGGAGGCCTGCCCAACGACCCAGCCCGGTGACCCAACCCAAGCGTGGCTCCGAAAAACACAAAAGCAGACGTTGGGGGGGGGGGTGGGGGGGGGGGCTGCAGCGCGTGTGGGGGAGGGGCGGCAGGCTTCCGCTCGCCGCCCGCAAGAACAGGCGGCGATCCGTCAGGCGGGGGGGGGGGGGCCGCGGGCCGGACGGGCGGGTTTATGTAACCCGCGGCAACCTGTCATCAGAGAAAAAACCCTGGCGCACACTCCGGAGAGCCGGGGCCCCGCGGAGGAGGAGGAGGCGTTGGGCCCAGGCGGGCTCTCTCTCAAACGCCTTCGCCGTCCCGCGATCGCGCCCGGGGACGGAGTCGGAGCGCGATCGCCGCTCGCCGGTTAGCGCGGGGCGCCCGGGGGCAGCTGCGAGACGCGCTCGGAGGCTCCCGGAGCCGAGAGACAGAGCGCCGCCCCCCTGTACCCCCCCCTAAACGGCCCCGCGCTGCCGCGCGTGATTACCTCCTCTCTAAACGCTCAGAGGCGCACCGAGCGGAGACCAGGGACCGCTCTTTAACGCCGCCCGAAACACCCCCCCCCCGCCCCCCCCGCCTCCTCCCGCCCCCTCCTCCCCCCCGCCCCCTCCCCCCCCGCCCGCGCAATCGATCGGTGAATACCGCGAAGCGAAGACGAGCCAGATCGCCCGTCGTTGCGAGCCTGCAGCGTTTGTGAGGGGAGGGGAGGGGGAGGGGAGGGGAGGGGAGGGGGGGGAGGTACATTAATTCGGCCGCGCCGGATTCATCCGTTTCTCCCAGGGCGGCCCGGCGACACGACCGCGCGACGACTCGCCGTTACCATGGTTTCCCGCGGCCCGCGCTCCGCTCTTCCTGCGAGTCCGTTAAAGAGGCGGCGGGCCTGCTCCGGCGCCACCGGGGGGGGGGGTAACGTTGCGGGGGCCGGCCGGTACCCCAAACAAGCCGACGGGAGGTTATAAAGGGGCCGGGGAGCACGGTCTGTGGCCTCCTTCAGAGGAGGCGCGAGAAACAGCCCGGCGCCGCGGGGAGGGAGGAGGAGCCAGACAGCCCGGCCCCTCACGCAAACGGGACAGGGAACGCGTCCCGAAATAAAAGACGCGGCCAAGACGCTGAGACATCTCGGTGCGCAAATATCCAAACGCCGCACTTTTTAAGACATTATCTTTTGAACGCTGTTGTGAAATTATCATTTCAATCAGAATACTAAAAGCGCTCCCCAACACACTGCAGTATTTTCATAAATATATTGTCATCAGATAAAAGTACTAATTGCAAAACGAGTACAATATATTGTTATTGCATCGTAAACACCATATATAAATACAGATAGACAGTAATAATAGTTATAGTTAACAGATATAGAGAGAGATATAGAGATATAGAGAGAGAGGGAGCGTGCGGTGTTCTTTATGTGTGTAAGAGGCAGGCGTGGGGTCAGGGCAGGGGCAGCAGGGCCCGACAGGCTGACGGGGGGCGTGGCTGCGTAACGGGCTCGAGCGGCCACGCCTGCTGCTCCTCACCTCCTCGCAGGTGCCCCGACACAAAAAAAGGACCTGTCGCCGGTCCGTCAGCGGGCGGCCGGGGGGAGCACGCGGAAGGAGGGATTCTCATTACGCCTCCTTTTTTCTTTTCTTCCTTTTTTTTTTAACCGCCGCTTTCCCTCCGCCCCCCCACCTCCCCCGCCTCCCTCCCTCCCTCCTCCCACTTCTCAATCTCTACCGCCCCCCCAGCTCAGATCTCCCTTTCTCTCGAAAAGCTTTTTGAAATTCTTTCATGTGAGACGGCCTGTATCTGCGGAGAGATAAGGGACGGGTTGCTCATAAATACGGCGTTTATTCGGAGCGCCCCTGTGGGGGAGCGCGAGCCGCCAGACGAAGCGTTGAATGACTTACGAGGGCCCGGGCTGCCTGGATGGAGGGGCGGGGGGGGGGGGGGGGGGGGGCAATCAGCGCGGCACATCAATGCCTTCCGCCTGCGCCCTCCCTCCCCTCCCTCCCTCCCTCCCCCCCTCCCTCCGCGCGCGCCTCTGATTGGACGGCTCGGCGGAGGCGCGGAAGCGGCGCCCGCCGCCGACCCGCCCGGTTATTCCCGGCTCCGTCCGGCGCCCAGCCGGATCGCGTCGGCAACGCGGCGCCGCCTCTCGTCCGCCGCGCCGGGGGTCGGGGGGTCAAGGTGCGCCCGAACCACAAAGATGGCGCGTCGAGTGAGTCACCGCGAGAGAGGGTAGTGAACCACAAAACCCGGGCGTTTCGCGGTCTTTTTTTTCCCACAAAAAGAGGTTTGAAGTAAAAAAAAAAAAAAGAATTTAAAAAGACAAACGATCAGAAAAATGTGCTGTGGGTGATGCAATCTCTGCTTGAGAGATTCAAACACGGAAGCTATTCCCCTGAACGTTCTGTTCGCTGCTGTTCACGGACGTTAAACTAATAATCAGACTGGCCAAGCAAAGTGCAATCTTAATGACATTATGCCATGTGAATGCTCTTCAGCATATACTACATGTAAAATGCAAATCTAACCTGAGTATAACTTATTTGGTCAAAACAGTTAACTGCTTGATCAAATAATCAACTTAATTATATGCATATATATTTTCCTGAAGCCACACACACACACACACACAGACACAGACACACACACGCACAGACTCGCACACACACACACACACACACACACACACTGCGGCCTTCACCCCTTTCACAGGAGCAGTGTCTTGTCCATTCTCTAACCGTAACTACGCTGTTTTGCCCCATTTATGAGGCTGAAGAGGTGGAGGTGGAGAGCCAGACCCACACCAGACCCACACCAGACCCACACGCTGCAGAGGCGTGCGTGCTCCCACACAGCCAAACGCATGTTCTGAGTGGCCACTGCTCCACGATACACTAGAGATGGACGGGGGCTGCTGCCATTCTGGCTGCTGCCAGGTGACTTTTCAGGAAGAAATCTGCCTTCAGACAACGCCAAACGTTCCTGAGAGAACAGCTTCCAGGGAACAGCGCTCGTCCTCGTTCGCCAGAAAGGGACAACACTGTCTCCGGTGGTAAATGGTAAATGGACTGCATTTATACAGCGCTTTTATCCAAAGCGCTCTACAACTGATGCC
The DNA here is from genome assembly GCA_039654925.1 of Anguilla pacifica. Classification (NCBI taxonomy): domain Eukaryota; kingdom Metazoa; phylum Chordata; class Actinopteri; order Anguilliformes; family Anguillidae; genus Anguilla; species Anguilla pacifica. The sequence goes on along the minus strand of CM077286.1, from coordinate 32,514,273 downwards.
TCTCATTCGCCAGAGCATTTAGGGGTTGGGGGTCAGGTGTCTTGCTCAAGGACGCTTCGACACGCCCAGGGCGGGGTTTGAACCGGCAACCTCCGACCGCCAGACAACCGGTCTTACCTCCTGAGCTACGTCGCCCGGCGTCAAGGTACACGGAGAGGAGAAGGAGAAGAGACTTCTTAGAAAAACCCGTTCTCGTCAAGGACAGGACGAGAGCAACTCAAGGCTCGCGGGCACAAAAGCAGACGCGTGCGACGCGAATCAGGCGGCAAGTTACGCAACAGCTCGTTCTCTTTATTAAAACCCAAACCCCGCGTTCGAAACCCAGCGCGCCGAAACTGCGACGCGATGCAGCCACATACCCGAAAAGCCGTTTTCTCTGTTCACTAACCTAAACGGCTGCGTTCCTGAGTAAGGCTGCGATCCCACCGGCCGTGCTTTAACAGCTGGGGGGGGGGGGGGGGCTTTTTTATAATTGTTTTCAGCGAGCCTTCCGGCGCTTTCCGCGCCGACGGGCGTTCGTCCGCCCCGGGGCGCGGAGCGCACACGGCCGAAAACGACCCTCCTCCGATTCTGCGTCACCGTCACGCGACCGCCCGCCGTCCAATCGCACGAGAGCGGAGGCGGGCCTCGGTTCCGCCGTCGGCGGCCTCGGTAAATAAAGACGGAGGAGAAGTTGGCGGTCGCAGCTTCTGCCCACTCGAAGTTGCGCGATCTCGCGAATCGTGACCACCGTGACAAAAATAAGCGGTCAAAGGCACGATGACGAATCGGTGCCGCGACGGACGTAGACGCTGGTTTATTTGCGGGTGAAATTAGTCAGCTAATGCCGTTGAGTAAGTCACGCAAATGATTGATAAGAGCAGAGTGCGGTTGTCTAGCAACAGCAAAAAAAAGACACCTCTTGCGCCTTTTGCAGAGTAGGCTTCATGAAATGAAGACGGGTCGCGCGTCTAAAAAGTCGATAAAACGCGCTGGCGTGAGCTAATGTATATAAAGTGGTGTAACGTAGCCAGCGCCTTGAGAGTGACACATAATACCCGTCATTGCTGTGATGTCAGCTCACCGTGATGTCACCGTGCCTCGCGGTCACACGAAGCACTGCTGCGCTGTGGAACGTTGTCTTCAGCCGAGCGGGCTTTGGGACCTCAGGGCAGCCCTGAACTCGGGTGACCCCGTTCCACAGATTTTGAAGACCAGATACTCTGCTCTCTATTTAATTCTTTTAATTGGAAAGATTTGGCACAGGCAAGTCCGGATTGTCTGCCAGACCACGAGACCAGTCCACACACTAGAACAGCAGCCCCGCATCCTTAACACTGGACTTCTGTCTCCCAACCATTGAAGCTAAACATTCCAATTCGATGCTTCTTCTGAAAATTCATTTAAGGGGAGCTGGCCGAGGAAAAACTTTGACGATGGATGTTCTGAACTGCAATACAACACTGGAAACCCAGAAACCAACACACCGAAATGCAATGAAGCCCAATCCCCAACTCTTTCCTGTCAGCGTGGACAACACCTCCCACCTATTTCCTGTCAGCATGGACAGCACCTCTAAGCACTGATTGACGATAAGGTAACTCAAGACAAATCTAAGCCAAACTATTTAGTGTGTACAAGGTGAAAGTGATCCAGTCACAGCGGTTGTAGATGCTACCAGTCACTCCTGAGTTGAGTTTGATGGGCGTGGAAGGCAATACCCAAGTTCCAGCACGTCTGTCCTTAATCTAACAAACGGCAGATTCAATGTGTTAAAACGCAGGCATCTTTTAAACCCTGTGACCCTTTAGCATTTCTGCTTTGGCTTTGCCAAGAAACAGACAGGAAATTTGGCAACATTGTAACGCAATGTGTTGCAATGGCTGGGGAACTGCGTGAGAAACTTAGAGGCTGTAGGTTAAATTCCCAGCTGGTTCACTACGGTAGTACCCGTGAGCAAGGTGCTTCACCCGAGCTGCTTCAGTACGTACTCAGCTGTACAAATGGAAGGTGTGTTGGCAAAAACACTGTGAGCTCTATGTAAGTCTCTGTGGATCAAAGCTATGTAGCAGCAACTGCTAAATCAGTCTAAATGGACAGTGTCCTGCAAAAAAATCCACTCCCTTGACAAAAATGAACAAAGAATAATTTTGGAAGGAAATGTAACTTTTCCACAACGGCCGCAAGCAAACACACACCTGTCTGACTAATAGTAGTCCTAGTCTAGACCAGCCTTCTCCACTGGATGCAACAACAACAACAACAAGGAAGTGAAAAATTAGCTCACCCTCTTATTGGCCACATAGATGATGCGGGCATAGCAGCAGATCATCAGGAAGATCAAGGTGAACAGTGGAACATACCATCTGTCAATGGGTGGGGGGGGGGGGTGGGGGAGACATGAAGAACAGACATTTCACAACATTGCACACAGAGTGACATAACTTCAAACCCACTGCTTGAAAACAGATAGCCATTACTTCACAGGTTTGTTCCTGTCCTCTACCAATCCTGTAGGTGAAAATACCTTTAAACGTTCAAGAGAGGAAAATAAAAGTCCTAAATTATTAATCAAGAACACCAAGTTTGTTTAAACCTCCCTTAAGGACGATAAGATAAACTCCTTTTCTCTGATAAGTAACTGCCCTCTCGCCAATAAGTGATAAGACATCCATTAACGGACATACCTATCGAAGCGCTCACCTGAGCCCTCACAGCCATGGGTAATGGCTTTAAGATCGAAGCTTAAGATCTAAATTTTAAGATTTAAGTTTCATTGAAACAAACAGCCCTGTCTGGTTTAAGGATCAGGAATGAAAAGGGGGGGGGGGTATGCGGTGGCCTTGGGGCAAAATGAGCACCGCTTCCGGGAGCGGGCGGCCAATCGGAAACGCCGAGCGGCACGGGACGAGGCCGCCCGGCGCGCGCGGCATTCCCGAGCGATGACGCGCTCCCCTCATAGCGAAACCAAACGATGTAATCAGCTTCCCAGAACCCCCCCCCCCCCCCCCCCCCCCCCCCCCCCCCCCGCCAACAAACGGTGACAGGGTGCCGGCGCGGACGCCGCCCCTCGGCCGGCGACGTTTCCCAAAAGCGCCGCCCCGGCTCCTGATCTCCCGCGTCCCGCCGCACCGGAACCGCTTGGCGCGCGGCGCGCAGTTCGGGCCCTCCGATCGAATGTGAAACCCGCGGCGTTGGGCTCTGCTTTTAATTACGCTCTCTGAATCCCCAGCAGAAGGGAGGAGGGGAGACCCAGGAGACGGAAATGCGCGCCGTTGCTTTAAAAAGCTCGCTGAGCTCCGGAAAGCGCTTCCAGAGCAAACCCACCCCCCTGCCCCCCGTCCCCTCCCCCCCCCGGCACCGGCACCAGCGCCCCCGACCAGAGCGCTGGTCACCAGGTCCTCCGTGACCTCCCGTACCCAGCAGGGAGCCTCAGGGGGGGCGGGGGGGGGGGGGGGGGGGGGAGGGGTGGCTCCGAATCTCCTCTGACGGGGGAGAGGGGGGAAAAAATAGCATAAAGCACGACGGGATCCGAACCGCCGCGCTGGAAGTCACGTCCGCAGCTCACCCGACCGCACTCCAGCCTGGGGGGGAGGGGGCGGGGGCGGCGGCGGGGGCGGGGCTGTCTGAAGCTCCCCGGAGCGCTCGCCCCGACCCCTCGGCGGGCCGGGTGAAGCATTACCGCGATAAAAGGCGCGCCGCTCTCGCGCACGGCCGGGTGATTTACGGGCCGCGCGAGGATTGCCAGCGGACCTGCGCGGCTCTCTGCTCAGCCCCCCCCGCCGCAGGCCTGGGCTCGCAGCCAATCAGGCCCGCGCAGCTCCGACCAAAACACACCCCACACCGGGTCAGCCCGCCTCTAAACAAGAGCTTTTATAACCTGTATAAACACACACACACGCACTCACACCCGCCTCTTTACAACCTGCATACACACGCACACGCACACACACACACACACACACACCCGCCTCTTTACAACCTGCATACACACAGGTGTACACACACACACACACACACGCACACACACCCGCCTCTTTACAACCTGCATACACACAGACGTACACACACACACGCACACACACACACACCCGCCTCTTACAACCTGCATACACACAGACGTACCCACACACACCACACACGCCTCTTTACAACCTGCATACACACAGACGTACACACACACACACACACGCCTCTTTACAACCTGCATACACACAGACGTACACACACACACACACACGCCTCTTTACAACCTGCATACACACAGACGTACACACACACGCACGCACACCACACCCGCCTCTTTACAACCTGCATACACACAGACGTACACACACACGCACGCACCACACACCCGCCTCTTTACAACCTGCATACACACAGACATACACACACACACACACACACGCACACACACCCGCCTCTTTACAACCTGCATACACACAGACGTACGCACACGCACGCACACACTCGCACACACACACGCCACACAGACGTATACACACGCACACACAGACGTACACACACAAACTCACACACGCCCGCCTCTTTACAACCTGCATACACACAGACGTACGCACACACACACATTCACACAAACACACACACACACAGACGTACACACACCCGCCTCTTTACAACCTGCATACACACAGACGTACGCACACGCAAGCACACACAAACATACACACAGCAGTGCACACACTCACATAGACCTACAAATGCACACACACACACACACACACAAAGCTCATTTAAAACAAGCCCAATAAAACCGAGAAACGAGAGGAAAGAAACAAGCTGAGGAGGAAAATGGCGGCGCCGAGTTTGTCCTCGAGGCCGACGCGTCCGGACGGAGCCCCGGTTCGTGAAGGCCGGCGGCTCCACGGCGGGAACCTGAGGGGGCGCGTGCGGGTTCCCGGCTCAAAGAGGGACGGAACGCCGCGGCCCCCAGGCACGTGCCTCAGCCCGTACGGCGAGATAGACGGCGTCCCGTTTCGAAGCGAGCGGAGCGTTAACGAGCGGGGCGATGAGGAGCCGCAGTTACAAAGTGGCTTAATTAGCATGATAACGATCTGCCGTTAGGGCCCGCTCCCCGCAGCTGTGCGCGGGGGCGCCACCAGGAAGGAAAGAGCGAGGGGGGGGGGGGGGGGGGGGGAGGAATGAAAGAGAAACGATGGAGGGACAGTGAGAGGTTAGAGAGGGAGAGGGAAAGGAAAGGGAAAGAAAATGAGAGGGAGAGAGGTGAGGGAGAGGTGAGAGGGAGGAGAGGAGAGAGAGAGAGAGAGAGAGAGAGAGAGAGAGAGAGAGAGAGCGATGCTTCAGCGTTCGGCGCGCAGGGTCGGCGCTGCGACTGAACAAGCCGCCGCCCTCTCGCTCTCTCGCTGGGGAAGCGCTCGCAGCCGAGGGGCGGCGTCCAGCGCGAGCCGCGTCCGTTCCCGGCCCCTTCGTCAGAAGCCGCGGGGAAGAAGAAAAAAAGAGAAGAAGAAGAAGAAAGTTCCGCGAGGAGGCCGGGAGCGGGGAGGGCCGTTTATCTTGCTTAACCGCCGGGTTGCGCTTGGCGCTACCTGGGGGAGGCGGGGCCGGAGGAGAGGCGTGAGTCACCGGCTGGCGCGCGTCCAGCGGACGCCTCTGCGGGCGGAGGGGCCCCCGGCCTCCCGGCGGCGCGGATCGGAGCGCGAGGGAGACGGAGAGCGTCGCCGTGCTGCTCGCGGCACCTGCCTCCCCCCCCGTTCCGTTTAAAAATAACCAACCGTCTCCTGTTTAAGACTAGCGCTCTGGCAATATTTACAGTATTTATTTCAGGTTATGCACACAAAATACTGAACTGAACTGAGAGCGAGAGAGGTTGAGAGAGAGGGAAAGAGAGACAGATTGAGAGAGAGAGGGAGAGAGTGAGACAGAGAGAGAGAGAGAGAGTGAGAGAGAGAGAGAGAGACAGAGAGAGAGAGACAGAGAGCGAAAGAGTGAGACAGAGGACAGAGAGAGAGAGAGAGGGAGAGAGAGAGACAGAGAGAGAGAGAGAGGGAGAGAGAGAGTAAGACAGAGAGAGAGACAGAGAGACGGGAGCAGCTGCGCGTAAGGGCGGCTAACGCCGCCAGGCTAGCCGCCGCTTCCTTCCGCGGGAAAGCACGTTACGCCACAGGCGTTGCGTGAGAGCGGACTTCGCGCGGTCCCTCAACTGAACACCTCCGGACATTCTGCTCTTTTCTCATCAGCCTAGCCTCAAACCCAGCGGAATTCACAAAACTCAGCGGCAGACATGAGACTAATTATTCATCGCAAGCCGCAGTCTATTTATTTGACTTTATTTATAAAATGTATTTATAGTAATGAAAGCTACGCACTGAAGCACTGAACTGGCAGAACGATCTATGGTTAGAATGTTTAGACGCAATGGAGAACACTGTCCTAATACTATCAATTTAAATTGTTTATAGTGTCAGTAATAATAGACCTCACTTTTTATGCAGTGCAAAATGCAAAAAAAAAAAAAAGAAAATAAAAATGTCCGGTTAAACAGCGTTTTTCTTAAATTTACTCCTTTTACAAGCCCCTTGTGACCTGAGAGACCCCGCCAAGGTCGGCCAGGCGACCGTTTTTAGAAAAGAGAGATGCAGCGGAGAGCTGTGCCTTAGCTGCCCCTCCCGAAAGGCTTCAGACTGGGGGCTGGGGGTGGGGGGGGCAGATCCGCTGATGAGCTCTGCGCCGGACTCCGGCGGTGATTGTGATTGGGACGGGCGTGCGCGCCCGTTCTGTGACATCAGTCTCAGTTTGATTCGCCTTCGCGGGAGGGTAAAAAAAAAAAGAAAAAGAAAAAAAGAAAGAACAGCGGTCAAGGTTAGAAACTCGGCCCAGGCGGCCGGTTTGATCGGCGCTTTATTTATTTATTTATTTCTTTTTTTAAATATCGTAACTTTGAGGCTGTGCCCTTGTCTCTTGTTGCAGTGTTTGTCTGACACGGGTCCAGGATCACTGCCAGACGTGCGGCGCGCAAGGCGAATGAAAAAAAAAACCGTTGGGGGCTGGGGGGGGGGGGGGGGGGGGTGCGTCTGTATTCACAGTAAGGATTTGTGGCGCCATATGGAACACGCTGACCTCATCCGACAGCTGAGCCGCCCCCCCCCCGCCCCGCCCCTCCCCGCCCTCCCCGCCCTCCCCAAAAGCAGAGAAGCGCTCCATAAATCTTTCGGCAGCCTAACGCCAACGTGCCCGCCGGCCCCCGGGGTCCCGCTCTCACAGGGGGGCCGTCGCTCGGAGCGACGGGGCCGCGCGCGGTACGAGCAGAGCCGCTCCAGACAGACCAGCTCCCCCCCCCCCCCCCCAGCGCTGGCTAGGTGGGCAGAAAGAACCTCTGGCCGAACACTTCTGCGCGGAAGAAAGAGAAAGGGGGTTGCTTTGTTTTTTTTCGGAGTCTGGTTTTGATTTTCCCAGGCCAGGCGGGGCCGGGGGGGGGCTGTCTGAGCGGAGGTCGGGCCGCGAGCTGCCGAGCCGCGGAAACCCAAGCGCCTGGTTAAAAATGCATGACGGCGGGGGGCCGGGAGGGGGGGAGGGAGGGGGGCGGGCTGAAAGGCAGCGACCTGTGTAAATATCTCCGGTCGATGCGGCCGCGCCGGGCCGCCCCCGCTAATTGAAACCGGAGATCTACGGGAAACGGCCGCTCTAATGGAGGGGGGGGGAGCCTGCCCGCTTTCTCTGATCGAGCGAGACGGACCCCCCCTCCCCCCCCCTTCCCCCCCCAGCCGGATCTCCACCGCTCCCCGGCCTGTACCGGCCCTCTTCCTTCCTTCCCTCCGAGGGTTAAACTCCGGCTACTTCCTGCTCAGGAGGAGCGGGGCTTTTGAGGGAGGGGGGAGGGGGGAGTGGGTGGGGGGGGGGGTTCTGGCTTAAAGATTAAACAGCAGATTATCGCCGCTGCCTCCCGCCCCCCCCCCCGTCAGCCCGGGCCGCTAACACAGCGCCGGCTCGGGAGCGCTAACGCCTCCGCGTCGATCCTCGCACAAACGCGTCCTCCCTCCCGCCGCCGCCGCCGCCGCCGACGAGAACAAACGGCGGGGGGCGGGGGGAGGGGGGAGGGGGGAATCAGTCCTGCGTCGGGCTCCGGGGAGAGAGCCGGCTCCCGATCCTCGCCCTCCGTCTCCCGCGCAGTCACGCCACAAACCGACAGCTCGGCTGCGCCGCCGCCGCCACCGTAAATCCGTAACGCCGCTGCCAGGAAAACACACAGCACCCCCGCGTGGGCGGGGGGGGGGGGGTGGGGTGGCGGGGGGGGGGGGGGGGGTTTCCGTGAAAAAAAAATGTTTAAAAAAAAGAAAAAAGCTAAGAGACATCGTCCCTCGGCCAGTAACGCAGGAGGAGCGTCACGGTCTGCGCTGCGCTCAGACCGTTTCCACCCCAGTGTGGGATCTGCCCCCGACCGCAGACCCCCGTCCCCCGACCCTCTACACCCCCCACCACTCCCCCCTCCCTCGTGTAGCATGCAGACAGGTGCTGCTCGTTTCCGTCTCCTGTCCTGGGCCATGAGTGGTGGGGGGGGGGGGGGGGCATGGTTTGGGGTGTAGGACTGCAGGGGGGTTGAGGGTGGTTTGTAGGGGTGAGGCTGAAGGGGGTGTGGGACTTTTGGGGGTGTTGTAGGGGGGCTGTAGGGGTAGAGGCTGCAGGGGGCTGTAGGGGGCTGTAGGGGGGCTGCAGGGGGCTGTAGGGGGGCTGTAGGGGTAGAGGCTGTGGGGGGCTGTAGGGGGAGAGGCTGCAGGGGGGCTGTAGGGGTAGAGGCTGCAGGGGGCTGTAGGGGGCTGTAGGGGGGCTGCAGGGGGGCTGTAGGGGGGCTGTAGGGGGGCTGTAGGGGTAGAGGCTGCAGGGGGGCTGTAGGGGGCTGTAGGGGGGCTGCAGGGGGGCTGTAGGGGGAGTGCAGGGGGGCTGTAGGGGTAGAGGCGGTGGGGGGCTGTAGGGGGGCTGTAGGGATAGAGGCTGTGGGGGGCTGCAGGGGGGCTGTAGGGGTAGAGGCTGTGGGGGGCTGTAGGGGGCTGTAGGGGGCTGTAGGGGTAGAGGCGGTGGGGGGCTGTAGGGGGCTGTAGGGGTAGAGGCGGTGGGGGGCTGTAGGGGGCTGTAGGGGTAGAGGCTGTGGGGGGCTGCAGGGGGCTGTAGGGGTAGAGGCGGTGGGGGGCTGTGGGGGGCTGTAGGGGTAGAGGCGGTGGGGGGCTGCAGGGGGCTGTAGGGGGCTGTAGGGGTAGAGGCTGTAGGGGGGCTGTAGGGGGGCTGTAGGGGTAGAGGTTGTAGGGGTAGAGGCTGTAGGGGGGCTGCAGGGGGGCTGTAGGGGTAGAGGTTGTAGGGGTAGAGGCTGTGGGGGCTGCAGGGGGGCTGTAGGGGGAGAGGTTGTAGGGGTAGAGGCTGTGGGGGGCTGCAGGGGGGCTGTAGGGGGGCTGCAGGGGGGCTGTAGGGGTAGAGGTTGTAGGGGTAGAGGCTGTGGGGGGCTGCAGGGGGGCTGTAGGGGGAGCGGCTGCAGGGGGGCAGTAGGGGTAGAGGCTGCAGGGGGGCAGTAGGGAGCTGTAGGGGGAGAGGCTGCAGGGGGGCTGTAGGGGTAGAGGTTGTAGGGGTAGAGGCTGTGGGGGGCTGCAGGGGGGCTGTAGGGGTAGAGGTTGTAGGGGTAGAGGCTGTGGGGGGCTGCAGGGGGGCTGTAGGGGGGCTGTAGGGGGAGAGGCTGTGGGGGGCTGTAGGGGGGCTGTAGGGGGAGAGGCTGTGGGGGGCTGTAGGGGGGCTGTAGGGGGAGCGGCTGCAGGGGGAGAAGCTGCAGGGGGGCTGCAGGGGGAGAAGCTGCGGGGGGGGGGGGTCTTGGCGGGGGCTCGGCGCTGGGTCCTCAGAGGACGGGCAGGCTGCTGAAGCCTGTTGACGACGGCGGCGGAAGGGAAGAGCTCCGGCGGTAATGAAACGATATTGTCTGCCAAGAAGAAAGATGACGCTCGGCTGCACCGGCACGGGGGGGAGGGGGGGGGGGCGCGAGCGGAGAGGGGAAGCCAGACTACGCAACACCTCCTCCCCGTCTCCAATTCAGAGGAGGAAGGCTCCCCCACCATCATCTATATTAAGATTTTTTTCGGAAAACAAAAATTTGAAGATTTCCTCGCAGCTCCCAGCGCTGCTGGCTTTCTCGGAGAACAAATAAATAAAAGGGCTATCAAAACACGCGGGGGGACGCTAAAATAGAACCGTTAATAACAGGTAGCGGAGCTGGAAAAGCAGCCCGCTAAATATACCGTATTGACGATTCTTTTGGTCTGACTGTTTGGGCTTCCAGGCTGTAATTCATGTTGGGTAAAGGGGGGGGGGGGAGGGAGGGGGAGGGGGGCGGAGATCAAGTGCTTTGCCGCGTGCGTGCGAGCTTATCTCCGTCAGGCGGGCCGACAGCTTGTTAAAAAAAACGACGCCCACCACCTCCCAGCCTGAGCCTGCCTGCCGACACAATGCCAGCTTGGCAGCGCAGACTCTGATATTTGTTCGGGCCCAAGGGCACAGCTGCAAGGTTTCCACGGCAATAAAACGCGAGATCCGTCTGCGTCGTGCCTGAACAAAAAAAAAGTGTTCATGCGAGAGGGAGGAGGGGCCCGCAGTTTTGCCTCCGCCGGGGAGCAGCCGAGCGGCATTCCTGCCGGGATTGGCGGGCGGGAGACGGGGGGACACACCCACTCCAGTGGCGGTACAATCACCTTCCTGGACAGGGAGGGAGTGCAGGAGATCAATGGGGGGCGGAGAAGGGGAGGGGGGGGGGGTACATTTCAGTGCACGGAAGGGAAAGAACTCAGCTGAGATTGCGGACATGAGGGGAACGAGGTGAAGGAGGAGGAGGACTAGGAGGTGAAGGAGACGAAGAAGGAGGAGGAGGAACAAGAGAAGGAGGGGAAGTATGAAAAGGAGATAGAGGAGGAGGACAGGGCTGTGAGTTGAGGAGCAGATAGTCTTGAGAGCCTCTGGTCAGTCTGTCCCACTCACTCGCTGTGTCCTTCACACAGATGGGTTTCCATGACACGCTGTGTAGCCTCACTGCTCCAGCTGTGCTCACGCCTATATCCCTGACCACCTCACATCTCCCAGTGCTCCTCTCCCAGTATAGGTAAGCAGAGTTCAACAGGACTTCATTAAAGACAAATGATTTCAAGTTTTGGTAGCAAAACGTATGCGTCTGAAATAATATTTTTCTAGGAAGTAAAACCCCCGTGGCCAGGTACATCGTGTCAGTATATAATACTACAGATATCTAGACCTATATACATCACAAGCTTGCGTTTGCTGACGAGATGCCGAGCTAACCAGCCAGCCAATACGTTCTGCTCCGTCAGAAAAATGAAAGCATCGATATTAGATAATTAAAGGAGGAGATCCATCCCTGACCTAAAAACACAAAACAAAATCATAAAATGAGATCGTAATGTTCTTAAGTTTAGCTGTGTCACATTCGGGTTTTCTAGCTGCGGTCTTGTCGTGTTTTATTTATTTATTTTTTAATAAAGGAGTTTTTCCTGCAGTCTCGTACCCACTGAAGCATACAAAGCGCGACACAAACAGCGCATGCAAATCGCGCAGTGATAGCATAGCAGCTTATTGTTTTTTTGTTTATTATAACAGCTCAAGGATAAAAGTAGCCGGTACGACCGTTTGCCCAGCGGGCGACACTTCGGGAACACGCTGCTGAGCTACTAGAGGGAATAGACGTTTCCCCCGCTTCCCTGGATGAATTCCAAAGGCTTATCGCATTTACATTCGCGCTTGCATGTCTAGCACTGTGGAGGGCGTGGACGCAGTGAGTTCCACTGGCGTGCACACAGTGTCACCCAGCGACAGCAGCAGCACATCAGCGAGGCCAGCGCACTGCCACCACCGCACGCTACTTTAAACGCAGACCTTCGCTTTTTTATTTTAAGAGCCCGAGCTCTCGTCTCAAAGAGAAGTGCGGTTTAAAAACAGACCTTCTCTGCATCGCGAAAAATCTGTATTTCCTCTACAAACACGGACTACAACAGCACAGAATACACTTAACTGGCGAATTTTTAATAAAAAAACGAGTACTACTCACGTCTAAAACGCGAGCTGCACCTCAATTGTCCCATTTAACGGAGATGGAGGTTGCAGGGTCAATTTTTTCCAAGTGAGACACAGTGCTTATATGCTTGAGCGACGGGCTTGACTTGCTTTAATTGCCTGCTAAACATCCAGCTGTAGGCTACTATATATATATATATATATACACACACACACACATGCTGGAAGTGGAGATCAGAGGATGTGGAACCTACAGTTTTTTTAAATTTTTTTTTAAACTGAGGACAGGAAAGGACCTGATAAATGGAATGTGATTTTTAAGCGGACTTCAGACGTGTTTGTGGACGTGAGCTCAGGGAATGGCTGGAGGAGGGCTCGGCGTCGGAATGTCTCGTGATCGCCCCACACTGTGCCGCGGTGAGATTAGCGACATTACCAGATGGCTGGGACAGTCAACCCACCCCGAGTTAGCGCACAGGTCAGACCCAGAGAACACAGCTGCACCCCGATATGGGCGGGGCCGGGCTCTCCGCAGACGGATAAAACTATAAATATTGCTGGGAACGTGTAGCTCCTGCCGGAGCACATGCGCGTGTTTATCCCCGAACAGCCCTCAGGCACGACTCCGCCAGCGTCATCCTCCGTCTGTTTTGTTTTAGTTTTTTTAATCGAATCATTTGAGCTGCAAGTCAGCAACATCCAGGCATACTCGGTACAGAGCAGTGGTCTGAAACTCGCGTGCCGGAGAACGTAGCGTCTGGTGGTTTTTCTTATCTTAAAATCACAAACCAGTTAAGGCCCAAAAAAGCAGGTGAGGCGAAATAACCGTGTAAACAGCTGGTAATTGATTAATTAAATACTGAGTAACAGCGAAAACCAGCAGACCCCGGGGCTCTCCAGGACCCCTCTGCTAGAGCCAGGTGCCAAGGTTGTTTTAGCTAGCATTGATGTTTGGTTTGTAACTGGCTTCTCTTTCAGGCTTAAATGGGGGGTTTTCTTGAATGGACAGGCAGCCTATTGGGCTCCAGGCTCCTCGCCCCTGGCTGGTGTCAGACTCCACTTGTCGACCCCTGCCAAAACGTGACCCCCTGTGAGTGGGACTGCTCCTGGCACCTCTGGCCTCTGACAACACTCTACGGTGTACCCCCCCCCCCCCCCCCCCGTGGCCACCATACCCGTTGCTCTAGAGCTCCCGCTCTGCCCCCCTTATCAGCCTCTCTTACTCTCTCCACATCGCCGCACGCTTTCATCCTGGAGCCGGAGCGTACTTACATGCCAAATCTCCAGGCTACGTGACTGTCTGTGATCCAGCTGGAAAAGAGAGAGAGAGGGGGGGAGAGGGAAAGGGAGAGAGAATTCTTTCACTGCACTGGGAATCGGGGCACAGCTGAAACTATTAATACTCTGAGTACCGACAACCCCTGTGACACCGGGGGACGGGGGTTTCCATGGGAATGACGCACAACCCCCCCCCCACCCCCCCCACCCCCCCGCTCGCTCTCTTTGTCGCTAGAGAGCTGCCGGGGGCAGGCTGCGCTCATCGCGTCCTTTGCGATCCCTGTCCGGTCCAGGAGGAGACGTGATAATTGCGCTAATGCTGCCAGACGATGATTAATGCGGTAAGGAGCAGCGGGGGGGGGGGGGGGGGGGGCGCGGCTCCTCCCAGAACCCTGCTAAAAACAACACCCCCCCCCCCCCCCACCTTCCACCCCCCTCCCCCACCCCACCCCACCCCGGCTCGTTTGTTTCCATGCCGCAACCGAAATCCAAACACACATGCGGGCCCAGATGCGAGGGAGGGGGTTGAACCGCACGTCGGCACACGGCGCGGGAAAAAAATAAATCCCGCTCAGGTGACTCATCTCGGGTGACACGTCTGGGGATTCGGCTGCGCGGGAGCCAGGTCGAACCCGCGCGCGTCATTCCACCCTCACCCGCGCGGCTTCTTTTGTGCTTTTAAAGGAGGGCAGGCAGTCCAGCTCCGCTGTGCACCGACTCTCTGTATTCCGGCGGGGGGGGGGGGTCACACACAGAGATGGGTTTACAGTGTGGAGAGTCACTGCGGGGAATCAAACCCCCGTCCCCCTGGGGGATCTGTATACGGGACGCCGGCCAGCCGCACTGGGGCTGCACCACGCAGTCTCGGTTTTTTTGAGTGTTGTGACAATGCAGTGACGCCCCCCCCCCCCCACATATAAACAGGATATGTCATGGGCATGTGTTCGCTGCTACCCTTCTTGCGACATAGTTTGCACAGATGTCCACCATTTTCTTTGTCTCGCTATGTTCCAAGGCCCTTTTCCTCATTTGGGATCTCCCTCTTATATACGAGTGCAGTAGAAAGAAGAGAACACTGTTGTTTTTCTGCACAGGAGGAATGACAAAACTGGCCTGGGAGCAGAAATCTGCTCTGAAAAGGTCTGATTTAGTTGGCAAAAAGTTCAATTTAAATTAGAAAATAAGCTTTTTCAATTAAAATGAATTTAATGGGAAAAATGGCTCAAATGTTAAATAGGCCCACTTAGATTTGGCTTGACAATTAATTATTATTTTGCATTCACAAACAACTTGAGTTCTGTGATCACTTAAAACCAACTTTCCAAACTAAGAACTGGATTCAATCAAGTTCACTTAAGGCTGTATGAAATTCAATCAATCCCTCCATCCTGCACCGTATCCTAATAAAGTCTACTTTGCTCCCTGAACTGAGGTAAGCTGACTGGAAGCAAGAGGTTCCTGTCAATGAAAATGGTTTTTCATCACATGTTCAACACTCATGGCAGTGATTCTTTGGTCACACCACTTTTAATATACCCACATTTTCAAACTAAAGGCTCTGTCTGCACCACAGTTTTCTTAAGCATGCCAAATTTAATGCTATGTTCTCTATGGTACAAGAAAATCTGAAACTGGGAAAATAGGCTGTCACTACTTCAAGATGACATTCTACTGTCTTGGTAATCTAATAAAAATAATTAAGGAGTTAATTTTGTTTCATTAGTTTAATTTGATTAAATAAATAAATAAATCACCAGGGCAAGGTAATTCCACTAGTGTTTGTTACACATACAGGCTAGTATCACGGACTGAAGACACAGTGGTTTACAGTTTAACCAATCAGCTGTGTGTTCTTTCAGTAGGCCACCGATCGGAAGTGAACTAGCAGCGCCGGAGCGAACACATCAAGGCAGACCAGCTCTTGTGTTCAGAAATGACATTTTGAACTTAACATCAAAAACAAAATTTTATTTACCATTCATAAATTTGGAAAAGTGTACATCTTTTTTTTGTTGCTTAATAAAACCTGTAAACGTGAGGAAAGAGTGACTGCGTGGGGGGTGGGGGGGTCTTTAAACGGGGGAGGGGCAGGGAGTTCTTCTCTCGGCAGCTACGGAGGTGGAATGTTCTTTTTTTAGTCGTATTCAGAGTGTGACTCGGGGTCACAGCTGGAGTCTGGAGCTGCAGCTCTGCCGCTTCCCCGTGACACATCTGTAACGTGTCAGTGATTAGAAGGGAAATACGCAGGGCCCTCGTGCTGACACTCAAACCTATCTTTCCCTCCTCCTTCACCACGCAGAAGACTGTCAGATAGTCTTAATCTGCCCCTGTTCCCTAACCTAGCCTGAATCCACCCGGCAGAGGCCGGAGCCGCAGAACTGGGTTCAGAAGCGGGCCCTCTCCTCTTTTGGGAGCGGAACCGGGTTCTGGAACGCGGTCAAACTCAGCACGAGCAAAGGCACGGAGGGGAGGATGAAAGGAGAGAGGGAGGGAAGGGTGGATTCGAACCCGCGTCCTCGGGGTTGCAAATTAAGGGAACGCAACCGTTCTTCTCCCACGGTTTTAAAAAAAAAAAAAAAAGAGGCGGATTTACTCCAGCCGCAAACACTCGGACCCCTCTAACCCTCTTACGGGATTAAGTTTGCGTGTCGCCATGGAGATACAGGCTGACTGACAGACGTCCGTCACGGTGTAGGCAGCTTGGGCTATGGTCCCACCAGGCCGTCCCAAGATGAGATTGGGAGGGGGGGGGGGGGTCAGCGGGTACAGGCTCAGCCCTGGGCCGGATGGGAGGAGCTGACCTCACTCGGGAGCGGGATTCGGGGGAAGGGGGGGGGGTGGGGGCAGGCCCCTCTGCGGGCGGAGGCTTTTGCAGCGCAGCTGCTGCTGACTGTCCCGCTCCACGCCCCGGCGGCTCCCTTCCTGTAGCGCCCGGCTTTTTCTCCATTAAGTCGCTTAATCCCCAAAGCCGCAGGGGCGCGAGTGGGCGGGGGGGGGGGCCCAGAGGAGCGCGGCGCGGCTAACTGAGCCGTAGCGCCGGCGGAAGGGCCGCGAGCGCTGTTTCCAAACCCCCGGCGACGTGAGAACACCTCCGAGGTCACGGAGCTGGAGCGGCTCCAGACCTGCGTGCTGCCAGACCGCCGGCCTGCTCCCGCGGGCAGGGGGAGGCGCGGAGGGAGGCGTGGAGGGCGACGGGGAAGGTGCAGAAGGAGTAACAGAGGGAGGTGCAGAGGGAGGAACAGAGGGAGGCGCAGAGGGAGGAACAGAGGGAGGCGCAGAGGGAGGAGCAGAGGGAGGAACAGAGGGAGGCGCAGAGGGAGGAACAGAGGGAGGCGCAGAGGGAGGAACAGAGGGAGGCGCAGAGGGAGGAACAGAGGGAGGCGCAGAGAGAGGAACAGAGGGAGGCGCAGAGGGAGGCGCAGAGGGAGGAACAGAGGGAGGCGCAGAGGGAGGAACAGAGGGAGGAACAGAGGGAGGTGCAGAGGGAGGAACAGAGGGAGGTGCAGAGGGAGGAACAGAGGGAGGCGCAGAGGGAGGCGCAGAGGGAGGTGTGCAGTGGAGCCGAGGGCTGTGTGCTTTGCAGTACCCCAGGACCAGCCCTTTTACTCAGTCAAACTGCCACAGGCACATGCTGTCCTCTGAATGAGTGGGCACTTCATAAGAGAACCTGCTGAAAACATCCGATGGCAGGCCACAAAGACTTCTACCTGGAGTCATAAACGAACCCTACAAATCCACCTTTTATGAAAATGAATGCAATAAACACAAACAATGGGTTTTTTTATGTCCAAATTTTTGCTAAATGATATACTTTCATCCCAGCACAATAACTTAAAAGAACTGTTTACTGAGTAATACTATAAAAATAAAAACGTGTCAAAACTAATGGAATTTTACTTTTACGTCATAAAAAAATCTAATAAAAATACGATACTTTTAAGTATGATCCTAAAAGCAATGAAATTCTACTGAAGTTGATCTTAGTTGTACGTAACTGTGTTGCGGCCTTTCATCGCCGTATAAAAATGAGCTAACGTGCACGGAAAACCCCTCGTCGTCCATCACCACGAGGAAGGCCAAAGAACTGTCAAATTAAAAAAGACAGATGGTTGTTGACCGACACAAATCGTGTAATGGGTACAACTAACCACTAAGCTCTGTTAGGGCAATAATCAAAAAGCTCCAAGCATCTGGAGCAGTTGCAAACTTGCCAGAAAAGGAGAGAAATGAGGAATTTGGTGAGGGACAAACCCAAGAATCACAGTTCGGGAACTGCACAAGAAGCCACATATTGGAGTCACCAAATCTCAGAATCAACCATGAAACACTCATTGGATCATCGATGCTTTGGGGCTGGTTTGCTGCCAGTGATCCGGGGATTCTTGTTGAGATCAATGGCATGTGGAATTCTACCAGTTATATACCAGTATATTTTCTGTTTTACCCCAAAACGTATTGCCTTTGCCACTAGGCTGAGACTTTCCACCATAGAAAAGGACCTGAAAAAACAAAATCAGTGTATTGCAATCTCAGGCTCTGGATTTAAATCGAACAGCTGTGGCCTGAATAGAGCACAAACCTAAGGATACTGAGGATCTCGAAAGGTCCTGAATGGAGGAATAGTTCAAGGTCCCACCAAATGTGTTCTCATCAAACATTATTAAAAAAAAATCTCTGTGCCATTATCCTTGCCAGGGGGAGGCTGCACCACACAGAATCACGGGGGGGGGGGGGGTCATTTGTGTTCTACAGCCTGTGTGAATCTTTATTAAGCGGGCCAATAATTCTGGACCAGACCGTATCTAGGTAGATATTTTTTAGATATCTACGTTTCTGTCATGTCCTTTTTTATAACCTACAAACCAGCCGAAGGGCTGAAGTGCATCTTCTGTGCTGGCTGTGGCAGGATTAGAGAGGGTTAACTCAGAGAGACATTCCCGCCCCCACGATCTGACGTCAAAATGGAGCTCGGGTTGCGCGAACGTGAACCTCTCGGTCGCGTAGCGACGATTTCGCGGGTGCGCTCACGCGCTTCCCAAACGCGTCCGTTCCTAACTTCAGGTCATCTGCTTTCCGGCGTGTTCCGGACCTCGTCGAGGACAAGTAGGCAGAAGCTGTGGTGAGACTGCCCGGGCACGAAATGAGTGACTCTTTTTACCCATGATGCACCCCCGGCGTGGGCGGGGGGCGGGGGAGGTGCAGAGTCAGAGTTCATGGCCCTGGCACTAAGGGGGGGGAACACTTTTTTGGTCTGTTGCCAGGGGACAGCTGCCTATGACTGATAAAGTGGAACTAGCACTAGTCAAGTCCACGTTTGCCCAAAATATACAACCCAAGCTGCTTAAAATAAAGCAGTGACATCAACCAGAGAGCGTACAGCTCGATGCCATGAGACATTCTACACAGTCAAAAGATATTCAACCACCTACTCAGCCTGTGTGACTGAACGTCCTTTATCCGTCACTGTGAGTTTCAAAGTATTCTAATTTTTGAACTTATGAATATTCATGACAGAATATTCCATATACATGAAAATCACAGCTAGCAGAGCAAAGAGTACCTCCTGTTACCAAACAAGGATAATAAGATAGTGATAGGACAGTCATAGTGTGTACTTACACAGGGAAAACAGAGAGGAGCTCCACCAATTATGAAGCACGTTGGTAACAACCAATAGAACAACAGTTGGTGGATACTTCCCATCTATACTTCAGGGTGTCCTGAGAAAGTAGTATCCACCAATCTCTGACAGAATCTCTCTATTTCTTTTTACCAACATACTAATGGTGGAGCTCCAATCTGTTTCCAGTGATGTGACATTGAAATAATTTCATCCCAATTTTATTATCCCCAATTCCAACCTCCTAGATAAGGAAGTAAAAAGGGCAGAAGAAACGTTGCATCTGAATATCTGGCCAGCACATGAATTATCTGTGGCACTGTCTCTCCATGGGCCTGGACACAAGAAAATGAGATTCCCCACAGCACAACTATTTCTTTTTATTATTATTTCTATCCAATTATTTGATTTTTTTATGAATTTTACTGAGCTTTTTAACAGTCCTATATTCTACCGTGAAGCACTTTGAACTGCTTGTTTCCTTGTATGAAAAGTCCTCAAAATTGTATTATTGTTATTATTATTATTATTATTATTATTATTATTATTATTATTATTATTATTATTATTAACAACAACATTATTATTATTATTATTATTATTATTATTATTATTATTATTATAATCACTTTCAGCAGCAGCACCATGGCCAGCCGAGCCAGACGGCAGAGGGCGGGGTCAGCGCACAAAGCAGTTTTGGGGGGGATTTTTTTTTCTCTTTTTTATTAGCGGGAGGCGAGGTGTTCTGTTCGGCGCGGTTATTTATCGGCCGTGTGACAGGCCCTTTCCGGCAGAGGGGAGGAAGATAAAGGGGATTAATGTCCCCGTTTCCCCGCTCCGCACCTGGCCGCGCGCGCCAGCCGGGGACGGCAGGTGTCCAGCAGGGCGGCGCCGCGGCCGGCGCTTCCTGTTTGGCGGGATCGGCGGCACGGGGGGAGCCCTCAAAACCCTGGAGTCAGGGACCTATTTCTGTCTCTCCATTCCGCCTCTTCCCTCTCCCCTTCTCTCAGTTCAATTCAAATATACCTCATCGGCGTGATCTCAGATGTGTACAGTATACACACAAAATGCATATTTGACTTTTTTTCCTCTTTAAATACTTTAATATTTCTAAATCCTTCTCATTGTCCCCCTTCCTATCTTTTTCTCTTTCTTTTCGATTCAGTTTCGCGTTGTTGGCAGGTCATTCTAAAGAAGCTGCATGATGCAAAAAAATCAAGCTCCACTCATAAAAGAAGCTCAGTGTTACTGAACCCCACCCCAGTGCGTGATACTCACCACCAGGCTCCGGCTGGGCCATAGTACCCTCCAAACAAGGGGAGACATGACATCAGGAGAGGCACCCCCCACGCCAGGCCATGGTACAGTCTGGAAGAGAGAGAACAATGAGCGGAGTGAGAGGGGTGGGCAAGGAGAGCGCCTTTATGAGATCCTCAGAGAGAGGGAGAGAGGTCAGGCCGGTGCAGCTGTGGAGGTTTTCAATAAACCGTTAATGAGACGGGCTGTCATTTGCCTACGTGCGGCCGCAACGCATCTGCCTCTCCCAGAGAGCCGCCGGGCAGGCAGTGACCGGGTACTGCGGTCTGCTGTCCGCAATCACAATTCTCTGCACCCCCTATCACACACTGGGGATTCTATACGCCCCTCTAACACACTCAGGACCTGCACCTCAATATCACACACTGGGGATTCTATACACCCCTCTAACACACTCAGGACCTGTACCTCAGTATCACACACTGGGGATTCTATACAGCCCTCTCTAACACACTCAGGACCTGTACCTCAATACCACACACTGGGGATTCTATACACCCCTCTAACACACTCAGGACCTGCACCTCAATATCACACACTGGGGATTCTATACACCCCTCACTAACTCACTCAGGACCTGCACCTCAATATCACACACTGGGGATTCTATACACCCCTCTAACACACTCAGGACCTGTACCTCAATATCACACACTGGGGATTCTATACACCCCTCTAACACACTCAGGACCTGTACCTCAGTATCACACACTGGGGATTCTATACAGCCCTCTCTAACACACTCAGGACCTGTACCTCAGTATCACACACTGGGGATTCTATACAGCCCTCTCTAACACACTCAGGACCTGTACCTCAATACCACACACTGGGGATTCTATACACCCCTCTAACACACTCAGGACCTGCACCTCAATATCACACACTGGGGATTCTATACACCCCTCACTAACTCACTCAGGACCTGCACCTCAATATCACACACTGGGGATTCTATACACCCCTCTAACACACTCAGGACCTGTACCTCAATATCACACACTGGGGATTCTATACACCCCTCTAACACATTCAGGACCTGTACCTCAATATCACACACTGGGGATTCTATACACCCCTCACTAACTCACTCAAGACCTGCACCTCAATATCACACACTGGGGATTCTATATACCCCTCTAACACACTCAGGACCTGCACCTCAATATCACACACTGGGGATTCTATACACCCCTCCAACACACCCAAGACCTGCACCTCAGTATCACACACTGGGGATTCTATACACCCCTCACTAACACACTCAGGACCAGCACCTCACTATCACACACTAGCGATTCTATACACTCCTCTAACACACTCAGGACCTGCACCTCAATATCACACACTGGAGATTTATACACCCCTCTAACACACTTAGGACCTGCACCTCAATATCACACACTGGGGATTCTATACACCCTTCTAACACACTCAGGACCTGTACCTCAATATCACACACAGGGGATTCTATACACCCCTCTCTAACACACTCAAGACCTGCACCTCAATATCACACACTGGGGATTCTATACACCCCTCTAACACACTCAGGACCTGCACCTCAATATCACACACTGGGGATTCTATACACCCCTCTAACACACTCAGGACCTGCACCTCAATATCACACACTGGGGATTCTATACACCCCTCTAACACACTCAGGACCTGCACCTCAATATCACACACTGGTGATTCTATACACCCTTCTAACACACTCAGGACCTGTACCTCAATATCACACACGGGGGATTCTATACACCCCTCTCTAACACACTCAAGACCTGCACCTCAATATCACACACTGGGGATTCTATACACCCCTCTAACACACTCAGGACCTGCACTTCAATATCACACACTGGGGATTCTATACACCCCTCTAACACACTCAAGACCTGCACCTCAATATCACACACTGGGGATTCTATACACCCCTCACTAACACACTCAGGACCAGCACCTCACTATCACACACTAGCGATTCTATACACTCCTCTAACACACTCAGGACTTGCACCTCAATACCACACACTGGGGATTCTATACACCCCTCTAACACACTCAGGACCTGCACCTCAATATCACACACTGGGGATTCTATACACCCCTCTAACACACTCAGGACCTGTACCTCAATATCACACACTGGGGATTCTATACACCCCTCACTAACTCACTCAAGACCTGCACCTCAATATCACACACTGGGGATTCTATACACCCCTCTAACACACTCAGGACCTGCACCTCAATATCACACACTGGGGATTCTATACACCCTTCTAACACACTCAGGACCTGTACCTCAATATCACACACAGGGGATTCTATACACCCCTCTCTAACACACTCAAGACCTGCACCTCAATATCACACACTGGGGATTCTATACACCCCTCTAACACACTCAGGACCTGTACCTCAATATCACACACTGGGGATTCTATACACCCCTCTAACGCACTCAGGACCTGCACCTCAATATCACACACTGGGGATTCTATACACCCCTCACTAACTCACTCAGGACCTGCACCTCAATATCACACACTGGGGATTCTATACACCCCTCTAACACACTCAGGACCTGTACCTCAATATCACACACTGGGGATTCTATACACCCCTCTAACACATTCAGGACCTGCACCTCAATATCACACACTGGGGATTCTATACACCCCTCCAACACACCCAAGACCTGCACCTCAGTATCACACACTGGGGATTCTATACACCCCTCACTAACACACTCAGGACCAGCACCTCACTATCACACACTAGCGATTCTATACACTCCTCTAACACACTCAGGACCTGCACCTCAATATCACACACTGGAGATTTATACACCCCTCTAACACACTTAGGACCTGCACCTCAATATCACACACTGGGGATTCTATACACCCTTCTAACACACTCAGGACCTGTACCTCAATATCACACACAGGGGATTCTATACACCCCTCTCTAACACACTCAGGACCTGTACCTCAATACCACACACTGGGGATTCTATACACCCCTCTAACACACTCAGGACCTGCACCTCAATATCACACACTGGGGATTCTATACACCCCTCACTAACTCACTCAGGACCTGCACCTCAATATCACACACTGGGGATTCTATACACCCCTCTAACACACTCAGGACCTGTACCTCAATATCACACACTGGGGATTCTATACACCCCTCTAACACATTCAGGACCTGTACCTCAATATCACACACTGGGGATTCTATACACCCCTCACTAACTCACTCAAGACCTGCACCTCAATATCACACACTGGGGATTCTATATACCCCTCTAACACACTCAGGACCTGCACCTCAATATCACACACTGGGGATTCTATACACCCCTCCAACACACCCAAGACCTGCACCTCAGTATCACACACTGGGGATTCTATACACCCCTCACTAACACACTCAGGACCAGCACCTCACTATCACACACTAGCGATTCTATACACTCCTCTAACACACTCAGGACCTGCACCTCAATATCACACACTGGGGATTCTATACACCCCTCTAACACACTCAAGACCTGCACCTCAATATCACACACTGGGGATTCTATACACCCCTCACTAACACACTCAGGACCAGCACCTCGCTATCACACACTAGCGATTCTATACACTCCTCTAACACACTCAGGACCTGCACCTCAATATCACACACTGGAGATTTATACACCCTTCTAACACACTTAGGACCTGCACCTCAATATCACACACTGGGGATTCTATACACCCTTCTAACACACTCAGGACCTGTACCTCAATATCACACACTGGGGATTCTATACACCCCTCTCTAACACACTCAAGACCTGCACCTCAATATCACACACTGGGGATTCTGTACACCCCTCTAACACACTCAGGACCTGCACCTCAATATCACACACTGGGGATTCTATACACCCCTCTAACACACTCAGGACCTGCACCTCAATATCACACACTGGGGATTCTATACACCCCTCTAACACACTCAGGACCTGCACCTCAATATCACACACTGGGGATTCTATACACCCCTCTAACACACTCAGGACCTGTACCTCAATATCACACACTGGGGATTCTATACACCCCTCACTAACTCACTCAAGACCTGCACCTCAATATCACACACTGGGGATTCTATATACCCCTCTAACACACTCAGGACCTGCACCTCAATATCACACACTGGGGATTCTATACACCCCTCTAACACACTCAAGACCTGCACCTCAATATCACACACTGGGGATTCTATACACCCCTCACTAACACACTCAGGACCAGCACCTCAATATCACACACTAGGGATTCTATACACTCCTTTAACACACTCAGGACCTGCACCTCAATATCACACACTGGGGATTCTATACACCCCTCTCTAACACACTCAGGACCAGCACCTCAATATCACACACTAGGGATTCTATACACTCCTCTAACACACTCAGGACCTGCACCTCAATATCACACACTGGGGATTCTATACACCCCTCTCTAAGGCACACAGGACCTACACTTCAGTATCACACACTGGGGATTCTTTGCCCCTTACTCTCACACATGAATGACAAAAATACCGTTGGTATATTCTTTCCTTAAAAATGTGACCACTCCTATATATTTAAAAATACAGATTTTATTTATGCATAATTTAACAGCAACAATGAGCAGCAGTATGCACACAATTACCAGGACTGAAATGTTGGATGGTGGCTTGGCTTGTGGTGTGTGGATGAGGGGAGAAAAGCACGGTCATGCATGGCTGCTTGATGCAGGTGACTGGCTGGGTTATCTCTGTGAACTGTGTAAGGTTCTGAGTTTGCACACTAGCCCTCAGACTGTTCGCCGTGTGTGTATCCAAGCCCCATTTAGCAAATTGGGCAAACTACCGTGTCCTTCCGTCACATCTTCCCATGAGTTCCATGGAATCCAAACACTTTACAACACTACGTCTGAGACAGTGTTTCTCAACCCTGGTCCTGGGGATCCACCGCCCTGCATGTTGTAGATGTTTCCCTGCTCCAACACCCTTGATTCAAATGAATGGGTCGTCATCAAGCTCTGCAGAAGCCTGATAACGACCCATTCATTTGAATCAAGGGTGTTGGAGCAGGGAAAAATCTAAAACATGCAGGGCAGTGGGTCCCCAGGACCAGGGTTGAGAAACACTGGTCTAAGGTATTCAGGAGAGACAGCGTCCTCACTAATGGCTGCTTCTGGGTTTTCGCCTGTGAAGCGGCGGCTTTAGTGCTGATTGGCTCATTTGTGAACAAACGGCCATGAAAGAGGAAGGAATCGCGAAAATGAGACTTACGAGTGAAGGGCGAGGCATTTGTTCAGCAGATGAAAAAGACTTAATTAAATTAGACTGCTATTTATTTCCACTTTCAATCGCTAATCTTTCCCTTTCAGTGAAACAACATTTTTTGACCTTCGAATCACGTTTGAATTCAGAAATTTGTTCTGACAGTTCTGGGTTCTGGTGGGTGTGCGTGCGTGTGTTTGCACATGCCCGTGTGCGTGCGTGTGTCTGTGTGTGTGTGCGCGCGCGTGCATGCATGCACACACTAAGGGCGTATTTCCGATCAAAGACAGACACTGCTTATCAGTCCCAGATTAAGCTAAATCCCAGACTTGCGGTTAATGGTAAAATGTGCTTCTCCTCTAAAAACGGAAGCCTCATTCTGGGTGTCAGTCAGCCGCTAAGTAAGTAATGACAGTGATTAGAGCCTGAGAGCCCTTGTGGGATATGAGGTCATGTGCTATCTGTCCGCCGTCTCGCACCCCGTCATTACAGCCCCCTGCGAAGGTAACACCGCGGGAGGAAGAAAAGAGAGGAGGAGAGAGCCAAAGAGGGAGAAAATGAGGACAGGAAAGGATGCGTTTCAGCATGCAGCCAGGGCTTTCCTCCCGCTCCCCTCAAAAGCGCCGGAGCGTGAGCCGGAGCATCCCGGGAGAAATCATTTCCAGCCAACGGCGCGTCTCCCTCTCGGCCCGACGAGGCCGCTTCCAAAGAGGAGCCCCGCGGAGCGAGAGAGCGCTCTCTCCCTCTCACACGCCATTAGACACAGGTGGCAAACACTCTCCGCCCCTCCCTCCCCCCGTCCCGCACAAAATGTCCACACGCGCACGCACGCACGCACACACACGCCAAGATATCTTTCATTTTAGACACAGCTGTCTGTACAAGCTCGGCTGCAGTCATCTGGAACACAAATTTAAAGCGGGGAACATCCTTGCTTTGGTAATTACTCTGGGGACGTAACTTCGGAATTTAAAGATAGGTATTTCCGATTTTTATTTTTCAAAGATGCACTCACTGAGCTCACAATCTTACTGTGCACTCAAACAACTACTAATGTTGTTGTTTAACCGACAAATTGATTGCAAATGCTCATGTGACACTGCAGAGACACAGAAGCGGAGGAAAACTGCACACCTGCGTCAAGATTAAAGAAGCCGCGACAGAAAAGGGCTTTTTGGAAGGGTTAGGATGGATGGAGCCTGAAATGGAAAGTTTTAGCTGGCAGGGATCTGTACTAGAGCCTGATTATGTCTCTCTCAATCTCTCTCACACCTACAGCCACCCCCGCCCCCCCAAAACACACACACACACACACACGCACACACACAGCTTTGTGATCTCATTTTAATTGCTTGTAATATCTCTACCCAGCGCAAAGTCCTAGCTATGAGTTCTGTGACTGCCGAGATCTCTGCTCTCAAGCACATGGTGGTGAGACGCCAGCGTGCCCCGGAGGTTCCTGCAGTCAACTCTGATTGATGCCTCTGACAGGAAACACTGCCCATGAGCTGCAGGACGTGACTCAACTGCCCAATATACTCTGATGATGTCACCGACCAACCTGCATCTGTAATCCTGCGCATGCAAGTTTGCTTTCAAATAGAAGCATATGTGCATGTGTGCATGTCTATACATGTACGCACTTGTGTATGTGCACACTGTTTACGCATGTGTGTGCACATGTAAGCAGGTGTGTGCATGTATGTATGCACAATGGTGCCTGTGTGCACATGTGCGCGTCTGTGGATGTGTGTGCAGACGCGCGATAGATGTGCGCACGTGCGTCCCCGTCCGACGCGTAACCTGACGGACCGCACGCGCCTGTCTGCGCTGAGAGCGATGGAGGGCTGTCAGCAGCTCCGCTGCGCCGGGCTCCGCGCAGCGGCGGGGGGGTTTGGGGGGGGGTTGGGACAGACGGAGGGGCTGTCGCTCCGCTGCGCTCTGTTTACACGTGGCTCCGGCGGCCTGATGGGACGTGACTGGGCCCCGCGGCCGTGCTGAGGGAGTGCGCCCCGCTAATGATCCACCGCCACCGCTCTCCCCCCCACGGACCAGCCCTCCGAAACCCAAACACACAGAGAGGGGTGGGGGGATGAAAGACGGAGAGACAGCAAAGACGAGGGCCAGAGACAGAGCATGAGACACACTGGGGAGAGGAAGCAGACTTTCGGCAGCGTGGCGCAGCAGAGACAGCTGGCAGAGAGCCAAGGAAGGAGAGCAGGAGAGAAAGAGAGGGAAACTGGGGGGGGGGGGGAGGGAGGGAGGACAAAAGGAACAGAAAATAGCCAAACGATGCAGGAGAGGGTCATTCGTGCAACGATGGCCATGACCCTCGGACCCAACCTCCCTTGTGATGTGTGGGCATAAGTTAGTGCACAGTGGGTACGGCACCTTTAAGGAGGGCAAACGCAATTTTGTACTCCCACTTCAGGAAGGACATGGGTCTCCAGCATTGGCAAAAAGGGGAAAATATTTACTCCAAGTCACCAAGCAAGCCAGAGACTCAAAGGCAACTCCTTGCACAGAGGACAGGGCAGGTTGGGGTGAAGCAGAGCAGGGCGGGGTGGGGTGGGGCAGGGCAGGCCGGGGTGAAGCAGAGCAGGCCGGGGTGGGGTGGGGCAGGGCAGGCCGGGGTGAAGCAGAGCAGGGCAGGGTGGGGTGGGGTAGGGGCCGGGCACGGCGCGGCGAAGACACAGCCAGCCGGAAGAGCAGCTGCAGCGCACGCCTCACTGCCTCCTGCCGTAGGCCCACAGCTGTCCGGTGTCACACGCGCGCACCTCACACCGACGCACGCATCGATTTACCATCAGCTGATTACAGGGCAGATTCCCGCCTTATTGACCTTCTGTCCGTCACCGAAATGTGCTTTAGCAGCCTTCCAAAAGCCACGTCTCGCCAGCACGATTCCGCACAAGCCCAAAACCAGAAACCTTCCAGGAAGCCTCTTTATCACCTTCCGAAAGCCATTTTGCCTTCGTTAAGATTCCCGGCACGTAACTTGGAAACCAGACTGCCGTCACCCGGATTTGAAGTTTCGTTACAAAGATGGGAAAGATGTATCATCGTACTTGTAAATACATAAATACTGTCTTTTTCTGGAGAAAATGCTGCTCATCTACAAAAAAAAAATCACAACAAAGAGAAGTAGAGTGATAAATATTCACAATGTTTAGTCAGGTCATAGGGTGATTGGCAATAAGTACCTATCATAACCGAATGTGTGGAAATGTCCTATATGCAGCTGTTTTAATCAAAAGTATGCATGTAACAGTGACGTCTCCAAGCGTGTGTCTTGTGAGGTAATTACACACGGATCCTGAGTGCAATAGCGCAAATTCCTCTAGCTTATGTTCTCATTTATCTCAGATACTGGTGAGGACCACATCTAGAAGGCACCTGGCATTGTGTGAGAAACTCGACACGCCTCGGAGGGACGAGCACCAGGGACTGAAGCAGGAGAAGAGAGGGAGATAGAGAGAGAGAGAGAGAAAGTGAGCACAATTATGTTTCAACCTGTCACAACCTGAGGGACAGTGAGTAGCCAC
>CM077286.1:32467658-32480158 GCA_039654925.1 Anguilla pacifica | reverse complement strand
TATATATATATATATATATATATATATATATATATATATATATATATATATATATATATATATATAATGTTTTTATTTATTAGACCATAAGATGCAGAGAAGAGAGTCACTGCAGGGCAGACTAAAGCTCTCGTGGGAATGAACATTTTAGTACTTTGCTCGGGCAGTTTGGAAGGCTGCAGGAGAGCTGCCATTGGGAGTGCTTGTATTTGTCTGTATTTGAGGGATTTTGATGACTGCAGCGTTCTAATAAACCAATTAAAACAGAGGACAGAAGGGACCGGGGCGGGAGGGGGAATCATATGGCTTTGATGAGTCATATACACCAAGACCCATCGGCCCTTTCTCTGCTAGGACACCTGCCACACACACTCCCAGAATGCACTACAAACTACAGAGAAAAAGAGAGACAGAGAGAGTGAAATACAGTCAACATAAGAGAGACAGAGAAAAACAGGGAATGGGAGAGAGAGAAGGAAAGAGAAGATGGAAGAACAGAGGCTGAGAAGAGAAAGAGAGAAGTGGGGGGGGGGAGAGATAGTGGCAGTATAAAAAGACATCTCATTTCTAGTTTTCTGCTCCAGTTTCCTTTCATTCTGTGCCTACTGACGTGTGAAGAGGGCTGGGCGTGCGCCTGTAGCCTACGATCCACTTCCGTCCCAGGGGCAGCGCTGATGTCATCCTGCTGGGAGCACTATGGCCTCACTGTCACCACAGCAACCCCCTCCAACAATCTCCCTGTCACCCGCACAACCCATTATCAACAAGCCCACTGTCACTGTCACCACAGCAACCCTCACCAATGACCTCACTGTCACCAGAGCAACCCCCACCAACAATCTCACTGTCACCTGCACAACCCCTATCAACAACCCCACTGTCACGGTCACCACAGCAACCCCCAGCAATGACCTCACTGTCAGAACAGCAACCTCCACCAATGATCTCACTGTCACTAGCAAAACCCCTACCAACCACCTCTCTGTCACGGTCACCACAGCAACCCCCACCAACGATCGCACCGTCACCAGCGCAACTTCTATCAAAGACCTCACCGGAACAGTCACCACAGTAACCCTCACCAACGACCTCACTGTCACCAGAGCAACCCTGTACAATGACCACACTGTCACCATGGAAACCCCCACCTATTACCTCATTGTCACCAGATCCCAACCAAGGACCTCACTGCATGGTTTTTCCTGCATTGAAATGTCTATGGAGAGCCACCTAAGTGTTTCTTCAAGTCGCCTTAGCGTCTATAGGAGAAGTTGAAAAAAAAAAACACCCGTAAAACAATTAGAAACGGTCCGTGCATTTATAGGTACAGCCTGGTCATGAGTTATGCTGCGTTGCAAGTTTACGTTTTGACAGCGTTCACGTTTACGTGCAACCTTAGACACGCTAAATTAACTTCGGTAGACTCCGCTTAATCACGTAAAAGAATGAGACCGTAGACAGAGTGCCTACAACCGCACGTGCCACTCAAGCTTCCGCTAAAGACGCGATTTTCAAGAGAAACTGTCCACCCTCATAAATTTAGGTGCTTTCGAGTCTTTATAGGGCAACTGTCGGTTTATTTACGAGGCATCTGCCGAATTTTAATGTATATTTATAGATCGTTACCTGACGTAATTGGACATAATTCCACGGAAACATCCAAAATATGCAATAATGGTTTATGCAAATATGCGATCTCTTCACAATGGAATGAATTGAAAATGGTTCAGGATTTGGCAGTTCTATGGAAATACCGAAATTATGCGATAATCTGTAATGCAATTAAGTGGATTCTACTGTATAATCGTTAAACCACACTGCTTTTGCCTATATGTGCAGAATGAAGTGAGAAATAAAATTCCGAAAAAAACTTTCACGTTGTTACAAAGTAGGGTGGTGCAAGCATTCTTTTAGTGAATGCATAAAAGAGATTTAAATATATTAAGGTGGTATTTGTGTGGATTGATTAAGTTAAAAGGTTAATATTGTACCCTAGGTTTTGAGTATAAAAAATGAAAAGCATTTCAAGATATACTGCAATTTCAAATTCCAGTATTCCTGTAGAATGACCCCTTTAAATGTGTTAATCCTTCAGGATAGGCTATCCCCCCCCCCCCCAAATTCTGGCTCCCCCCAAGTGTGTAACCCTTAAATAAATATTTAAATTGTTCCAATTTTTAACTTTAGTCACGTGTTTCATTTTTATAATCTACATCTTGTCATGGCCGTCTCTTGAAGACTTTACAGAACTTTACATTCTAAATGTAATCCTGGAATGTGCAAATTCAAATGTGTATCCAGTTGACAGTGTGAGTAAAGCCAGACTGACTGCAGTCACTGACCTGCAAAGCCCTGTTCTGAGCCAGGAAAAACCCTGTCACTGTCACCAGGGCAACCCCCCACCAGTAACCACAGTGTCAGCAGGGAAACCCCCACCAATAACCACACTGTCACCAGGGCAACCCCCACCAATAACCACACTGTCACCAGGGCAACCCCCACCAATAACCACACTGTCACCAGGGCAACCCCCACCAATAACCTCAGACACCAGAGCAACCCCCACCAATAACCTCACGGACACCAGAGCAACCCCCACCAATAACCTCACGGACACCAGAGCAACTCCCACCAATAACCACACTGTCATCAGAGCAACCCCCACCAATAACCTCACGGACACCAGAGCAACTCCCACCAATAACCACACTGTCATCAGAGCAACCCCCACCAATAACCTCACAGACACCAGAGCAACCCCCACCAATAACCTCACGGACACCAGAGCAACCCCCACCAATAACCTCACGGACACCAGAGCAACCCCCACCAATAACCACACTGTCATCAGAGCAACCCCCACCAATAACCACACTGTCATCAGAGCAACCCCCACCAATAACCTCACGGACACCAGAGCAACCCCCACCAATAACCACACTGTCATCAGAGCAACCCCCACCAATAACCTCACGGACACCAGAGCAACTCCCACCAATAACCTCACGGACACCAGAGCAACTCCCACCAATAACCACACTGTCATCAGAGCAACCCCCACCAATAACCTCACGGACACCAGAGCAACCCCCACCAATAACCACACTGTCATCAGAGCAACCCCCACCAATAACCTCACGGACACCAGAGCAACCCCCACCAATAACCACACTGTCATCAGAGCAACCCCCACCAATAACCACACTGTCATCAGAGCAACCCCCACCAATAACCTCATGGACACCAGAGCAACCCCCACCAATAACCACACTGTCACCAGGGCAACCCCCACCAATAACCTCACAGACACCAGAGCAACCCCCACCAATAACCTCACGGACACCAGAGCAACCCCCCCAATAACCAGAGCAACCCCCATTAATGATCTTACTGAAACCCAAGAGTGATCCAAACAATCAACCTCATTGTCACCAGAAAAACCCCTCCAGTGACCTCACTGTCACCAGAGCAATCCCCATGCCTGTACAGGCTGCCTCAGCAACACACATGCACGCACACACACACAGGCACACGCACACACTGGCACACACACACACACACAAATGGACAGACAGACACACTGACACACACATACACACAGGCATAAGCACACACAAACACATGCAGGCACATATACACACACACAGATGGGACAGACAGACACACACACACACACACACACACACACACACACACACACACACACACACACACTGAGCAGCATGGGGCTCTTTCATCATGAGGAAATTTATCTTGGACTGCATCATTTCCTGCTCTTTGCCATGCAATTTCAGTCTATTCCCATACAGCTGCTTGGGAAGAGTGTGTGTGTGTATGTGTGTGTGTGTGTGTGCGCGTCCACTGTCTGCCGGACCCTGCGTCGCTCCCTCTCTCAGCCTGCGTCCTTCCCTCATCTCTTTCTTCCTCCGTCTATCTCCTTCGCTGTCTTTCTCTCCGTATTGCTCTTCCTCTCCCTGCTGTCGCTCGTTTCCAAAGCTGTACAGCCCTCTCCCGTCCAGGCGCTGCAGCAAACGAGCTTCATCACTCATCCCCCCCCCCCCCCCCACCACCCCCAACACCCCCCACCCCCCTCACCTGTGCCCACCACCCTGGGTGCTTCGCAAACAGCTGGAAATTTCATCTGCTCCCGGCACCGCCATAGCGCACAACGGGCGCGATTTATCATTAACAACGCCAGAGGATTCACACACGGGACTCTGACGAGCCTCTTCTTGCTCTTTCCCAAACTGCCGTTGCAGTCTGCACTTCCGCAGCCACGCCCGAAGCGCGGGTCTGCAACCGGCCTTCAAGCGCTTCCTGATCAAGAGCCGCTGAGAGCGGGAGGGAAGATCGCGGATCAGGAGGAAGCGCAGCGCGATAAAAACTCGCAACAGTAACAAAGAGAGAGAGAGAGCGAGAGAGAGCGCAACAGCAGCGCAGCAACATCCCCCTCTAGCTGCCACAGGCAGAACTGCAGCCCCACTGCCTGCTCTCACGGGATTCAGCCAGGGGAAAATTGAAGAGGAACACGCGCACGCACACACACACACACACACACACACACACACACCCTGCAAAATTATGCACACCCTTGATGTAGATAAGCCAAGAAGGCTGTGTAAAATACACAAAGGTAATGAGCTATATGTAAAGACAGAAAAATGACATTCTTTTCTAATACGACTTCTCCAAGAAAAAGATTTTGTTCAATAATCAATATTTTTTTTAAACAATGTGTCACAATTGTTAGCACCCCTAATATTGAAAAAAAAAAAAAATCCGACAAAAATATCTGCATTTTAATTCTGCTTTTATTACGTTCCCCTCCATTGTGGCCTCACGCGGCTTCCTGTTTTATCGCAGTGTAAGGATGAAATGACACGGGTAAAATCCATGCGTCATTAATCACCGCGAGGAAGAGCAAAGAACTCTCAGCAGAAACAAGACAAAGGGTTGCTGACCGACATAACCCAAAAGATGATTACCAACAAATGAATAACTAAAGATAGCACATTCCGCAGTTAGGCCAGTAATTAAGAACTGTGAAACCACTAACAGTGGTAGACCTGCCTGGTAGAGTGTGCGAGTGTGTCTTGCCCCCACACAGCGAGGCAAATCATTCGGGAGGCTAAGAAACATTCAAAGGCCACTGATATGGAGATATACAAAACCTAGTTGCATTTCGGAGACAAGAACTCTTCAGCTCAACCATCAGACACGGTGTCTCCATGCTAATAGGCTTTTTGGAAGAGTTGCCAAAAGAAAACCTCTTTTGAGGGCACTCAACAAAAACCCGGAGTTTGGTATGCTTCAACTGCAACTGGATTTTATAATCTGATGAGGCCAAAAGAGTTTAATGGCCAGGCAACCCAGCGGTGGGCTTGGGGTAGCGAAAAGGACACGTGTGTTTAAAAGGACTTCATATCTGAAATGAAATACAGCGGTGGGTCTTTTCATGGGATTGTTTGGCATCTACTGGTCCTGGGGCTCTTATGAAGGTCAATAGAATCACAAACTCCAGCAAGAACCAAGACATTCAGGCAAAAAAACCTTATTCCCTCTGCCAGGAAGCTCAAACCGCAAACAGATTTTTCAGCAAGACAATAATCCCAAGCGCTCTTCAAAATCAACCTAGAAATGGTTAACTGACCACAAAATTACTGTTTTTCAAGGCCCATCTCAGTCTCAGTCTCAGTGAACCTGATCGAAAATTTGTGGTTTGAATTGAACAGATCATTCCACAAGCATCTTGAAAGATTCTGTAAGGAGGAATGGTCAACAATACCCTTCAAAAATATATCATAAACATTCGTGTGAACATTACAGAAATAAATTAATAATTTGAGAAAAGTTTTACATTGACTGATTCCACTTAACCATTATTAAAGTTACCACATGTCCCACAATTAGAATCAAGCTCAGTATCTGGCTATTCATAGTCTTTGTCATCTTTATCAAGGGTGTGAATCGTTCATGTGGACAGCATGGACATGCCAACACCTGCACTCAGATATAGATATACCCAGATATACTATATATATATACATACATCTCCCAGATATACTTGCGCAAACCAGCTAACACGCGGAGACACGCGTGCACACAGACCACAAACGGACAGACGCACAGACCCGCGCGTAGCGTCGGCGGACGGACGCGTACTCCGCCAGATAAATCGCGCGCGACGCGGACAGGCCCGCGGCGTGTTAACAGCCGGCACCGGGGTTCCCGGGCTTGTTCCGCGGCCCCCGCCAACGGCCAGGAAGGAGAGACTTAAAACCTTCGCCTCCGGGAGGAGAGGAGAGGAGAGGAGAGGGGACGAGGAGGTCGGCCCGCTTTGTGAGCGCGGACAAAAGGCAGCCTCCCGGAACAAAAGCGGCTCTGCCGGCGCGAGCAAATTGACCCTGACGCGCATTGTGCTCCGGCGAGCCGCGGCGCGGGGCCGGCCAAACGCTAGCGCCTGCTATCGCCCGCTAGCGCCCGCTATCACCTGCTATTGCCCGCTAGCGCCCGCTATCGCCCGCTATCGCCCGCTAGCGCGCCGTGCTCACGCCCCTCTCCTCTTCCGCCCTGGCTCCCCGCCCCCCTGCCCCACCACCCCCGTGAACCCAAAAAGCAATTAAGAGCTTTTCGGTAGGCCGCCCTGTACTGCGCCAAGGAGCAGGGCGTTTTTTTTACAGCTCCCCAAACAGGCCGTCGATAAAGGCGGAGATGTTGAATTATATGACCATTACACCGTTTGCTTTACGGCTAATCGATACTTGGCTACTTTGGGAGAGTCCGCAGGCGGCTGATAGAGGCCCAGCTCCCTGTTCCCTCGAAATCTCTGGGGATTCCCATCTTGTCCTGCGGCATCAGCTCACTCCTACAGGTCACATGTCACTTATAATTACCTAACAGTACCTGTTTCGTTTTTTCCCCCACAGGGTACAGTGGTTATTCAGTAAAACTAGTAAGCTTCTTTGAAATGTATTTTCATGTATTTCCATGCTAGTTTCCATGCGTTCCATTCCAGAAAACATACAGTACTTTCCCTTCTGCGATTAAAAAAAAAAAACATACGAAACCAACGTCCGATGCCTGGCGATGTTTTGGAGGAGCGTGCGTGATTCGGGGCGGGTGAAGACGGGCTGCAGGTGCCCACGGGGCTGGCTTCTCTGCGACGAGGCGGGGGAAACCCCGCCCGCTGAAGCCTCTTCCTTCCGGCTTGGGCTCGAACGAGGCTTTCGAAGGGGAGCCCCCCCGCCCCCCCGCCCCCCCCCCCCCCGCCCACAGGACTGGAACCCACAGCCGACACTCACTCAGACCTTCAGCTGAACGTGCCACCTGCGTGCCCCGAAAAAGCCTTTTACAACCCATTAGCGGTGATTTAAGCAGGGGAGGACAGGTCTTCGGGGATCGCATTGTCTACACAGCGCATTCAGCAGGCACAGCGAGCGCGCACCATGGCAACAGCTGTAGTCTGTCCTCAGTTGACCAAAAAAATGTAATTGCAGAATCCTTTCCTTCAAGCTGCTTTATTTTTATTTAGTGCTGACGGGCGTGATGCCTCTGCCAACCGCCCCCCCTCCTCCCCCCCCCCCTCCCCCAAGCGCCTGACAAACATGCTGACGCGACGGGACGAGCGCGAGCGCGGGAAACGGCGCCGCCACAGCAGCACGCCGAGCCGGGGCTCCTGCTCCCCGCGCTCTCTGTTTTTAGCACCGCTAGCGCTGGAGGTAAAGCGGAGCAACACTCAACACGGGTTAACATGGGGAGCCTCTCTCTCTCCCTCTCACTCACACTGTCTCTCCCTCTCACTCTCTCTCTCCCTCTCACTCTCTCTCTCCCGCTCTCTCTCTCCCTCTCACTCTGTCTCTCCCTCTCTCTGTCTCTGTCTCTCTCTCTCACTCTGTCTCTCTCTGTCTCTCCCTCTCTCTCTCCCTCTCACTCTGTCTCTCCCTCTCTCTGTCTCTGTCTCTCTCTCTCACTCTGTCTCTCTCTGTCTCTCCCTCTCTCTCTCCCTCTCACTCTCTCTCTCCCGCTCTCTCTCTCCCTCTCACTCTGTCTCTCCCTCTCTCTGTCTCTGTCTCTCTCTCTCACTCTGTCTCTCTCTGTCTCTCCCTCTCTCTCTCCCTCTCTCTCTCTCTCTCTCCCTCTCACTCTCACACTGTCTCTCTCTCTCTCTCTCTCTCTCTCTCTCTCTCTCTCACTCTGTCTCTCTCTCTCTCTCTCTCCCTCCCTCTCACTCTCCCTCTCTCTCTCTCACTTTGTCTCTCCCCCTCTCTCTCTCCCTCCCTCTCTCTCCCTCTCTCTCTCCCTCTCACTCTCTCTCTCCCTCTCTCTCTCTCTCCCTCCCTCTCTCTCTCTCTCCCTCTCTCTCTCCCTCCCTCCCTCTCTCTCTCTCTCCCTCTCACTCTGTCTCTCCCTCTCTCTCTCTCCCTCCCTCTCTCTCTGTCTCTGTCTCCCCCCCCCCTCGCGAGGTGCTGTGCTAACGGCCTTCAGCGGGCGGGCCGTCACGAGCTGCCGGCTCCCTGCGGGAGCGTCTGGGGCCAGCCTGGGACACGGGGCTCCCCTGTGGAGGGGTGCGCAGAATTCGCTGTCACTGAACTGACTCTCACCCGTCTGAGAGCAGCTGGTGTGCGTGCGTGTGTGTGTGTGCGTGCGTGTGTGTGTGTGTGTGTGTGCGTGCGTGCGCGGGTTTGTGTGTGTGTGTGTGTGTGTGTGAGTGTGTGTGTGAGGGTTTGTGTGTGTGTGTGTGCCATCTCCCCACCCTCTCTCTCCTTCTTTCCCTCTCTTTCTCCCTCATGCTCTTTCCTTCCTTACACGCGTTTTCGTTTGATAATATCACTGCCATGATTTAACAGCAGAAGGTTTCTGAAATCATTTAATACGAAAAGGTATTACAACATATAAATAACGGGACTCTCTCCCTCTCTCCCCCTCTCCCTCTCTCCCTCTCTCCCCCTCCACCTCCCCCTCTCTCCCTCTCTCCCCCCTCCACCTCTCCCTCTCTCCCCCTCTCTCCCCCTCTCCCCCTCTCCCTCTCTCCCTCTCTCCCCCTCTCTCCCTCTCTCCCTCTCCCCCCTCCACCTCTCCCTCTCTCCCTCTCTCCCCCTCTCTCCCTCTCTCCCTCTCTCCCCCTCCACCTCCCCCTCTCTCCCTCTCTCCCTCTCTCCCCCTCCACCTCCCCCTCTCTCCCTCTCTCCCGCGGTGCATCCGAGCGCGTGAGCGAGCGAGAGGGCACCCGCCGTCACCTCGGACTGGACGGTCAGAGAGGGGAGGCTTCGGCGCTTCGGCGGCAGGGGCCTCAGCCGGAGATCATTCTCCTCGCTTAGGGAGCGTCAGGCGCGCGGGCACGCACACCTCAGCCCGCCGCTGCAGCCAGCGCCGGCGCCGCCGCTAAAGTAACCCCGCTGCCCGGCCGGCCTATCAGCGACGAGAATGGCGGGGCCCGAAACAGGGCAACCGCTCCGCTAAGCGCGACGCGTCTTTAAACGCAACGATTTCCGCCCCACTTTAAACGAGCTTCTCGAGGAGCGGACGCGCGCCAGAACGAAGACGGGGGAAGGGGAGCGGGATGCTCTCCTCGGAACGCGCCGCGGTCGACCGGCATCCGAGGAAGCCTCCCGGAACGAGCGCCGCGATAGGCTGCCGTCAGCGTGGTCCTCCCGGAGCAAGCGCTGCGATAGGCTGCCGTCAGCGTGGTCCTCCCGGAGCAAGCGCTGCGATAGGCTGCCGTCAGCGCGGTCCTCCCGGAGCAAGCGCTGCGATAGGCTGCCGTCAGCGCGGTCCTCCCGGAACGAGCACTGCGATAGGCTGCCGTCAGCGTGGTCCTCCTAGAGCGAGCGCTGCGATAGGCTGCCGTCAGCGTCGTCCTCCCGGAGCGAGCGCTGCGATAGGCTGCCGCCAGCGTGGTCCTCCCGGAACGAGCGCTGCGATAGGCTGCCGTCAGCGTGGTCCTCCCGGAACGAGCGCCGCGATAGGCTGCCGTCAGCGTGGTCCTCCCGGAACGAGCGCTGCGATAGGCTGCCGTCAGCGCCGTCCTCCCGGAACGAGCGTTGCGATAGGCTGCCGTCA
Source organism: Anguilla pacifica (assembly GCA_039654925.1). Classification (NCBI taxonomy): domain Eukaryota; kingdom Metazoa; phylum Chordata; class Actinopteri; order Anguilliformes; family Anguillidae; genus Anguilla; species Anguilla pacifica. Next base: position 32,470,099 of record CM077286.1, on the reverse strand, counting down.
GCGTCGTCCTCCCGGAACGAGCGCTGCGATAGGCTGCCGTCAGCGTGGTCCTCCCGGAACGAGCGCCGCGATAGGCTGCCGTCAGCGTCGTCCTCCCGGAGCGAGCGCTGCGATAGGCTGCCGTCAGCGCCGTCCTCCCGGAGCGAGCGCTGCGATAGGCTGCCGTCAGCGTCGTCCTCCCGGAGCGAGCGCTGCGATAGGCTGCCGTCAGCGTCGTCCTCCCGGAGCGAGCGCCGCGATAGGCTGCCGTCAGCGTGGTCCTCCCGGAACGAGCGCCGCGATAGGCTGCCGTCAGCGTGGTCCTCCTGGAATTGAGCGCCGTTACTCGCCGGCGTCGAGCGACCCTCCTGGAACACGGGTCGCCATTGGCTGAAAGTGACACGCGGGGGTTGGGGGGGGGGGTGCGCGGGGGACCTCCGCCAGCAGATGATGGCGTTCGGAGGAGCGGGGGTTCGGCGGCGCTGAGGAAAGCGGGCACTGATCGGGCGCCAGCGGGCGAGGGGCCGCGAGGCCAAGTCCCGCCCACGTGGGTCCGCTGTCCCTCAGGCGGGGGGGGGGCGGGGCCAGGGCCGGAGCTGCGCAGGCCCGATTTCCGTCAACATCCTGCCAGCCCCGCACCCCGCAGAGTCCCACACCCACAGCGCTGCCGACGGCCTCCTCTCTCCCTCCGCCACGGCATCCGCGCTCCAAACATGGGAGCCTCTTCCCTTATTTTTGAACTCAGTAATCCCCAACAGATACTGAACAGTCTTTGTTTAAAGTTAATAAATGTGTTTAGAGTGTGAATGTGCATGCGTTTGCATGTGTTTATGTGTGCGTGTGCTGAATAATGATCTAATAATTATCTAATAATAATCATCATCATCAGCATCATCATTATCATCCTCATAACCATACAATAATAATAATAATAATAATCTTATGTAGAGAGAGCTGTAATGCTGAATACTGTGGGGATCACTGCAGTATCTGATGCAACACTGAGTCACTGAGTTTAACTGTTTATTACTGATTTACAGAAGAAATGTGAATCTGCTGAAAAACTGGCACTGGAGCAGCCAACCTCACACAGCTCTGATGTACCAAACACAGCACTGCTATACCACACACAGCTCTGCTATATGACACGCAGCTCTGCTGTACCACACACAGCTCTGCTATACCAAACACAGCACTGCTATACCACACACAGCTCTGCTATATGACAGGCAGCTCTGCTGTACCACACACAGCTCTGCTATATGACACACAGCTCTGCTATACCACACACAGCACTGCTATATGACACGCAGCTCTGCTGTACCACACATAGCTCTGCTATACCAAACACAGCTCTACTATACCACACACAGCTCTGCTATATGACAGGCAGCTCTGCTGTACCACACACAGCTCTGCTATATGACACACAGCTCTGCTATACCACACACAGCTCTGCTATATGACACGCAGCTCTGCTGTACCACACATAGCTCTGCTATACCAAACACAGCTCTACTATACCACCACACAGTTCTGCTATAAAACACACAGATCTGATGTACCACACACAGCTCTGCTATACCAAACACAGCTCTGCTATACCACACACAGCTCTGCTATATGACACGCAGCTCTACTGTACCACACACAGCTCTGCTATACCAAACACAGCACTGCCATACCACACACAGCTCTGCTATATGACACGCAGCTCTGATGTACCAAACACAGCACTGCTATACCACACACAGCTCTGCTATAAAACACACAGCTCTGATGTACCAAACACAGCACTGCCATACCACACACAGCTCTGCTATATGACACGCAGCTCTGATGTACCAAACACAGCACTGCCATACCACACACAGCTCTGCTATATGACACACAGCACTGCTATACCACACACAGCTCTGCTATATGACACGCAGCTCTGATGTACCAAACACAGCACTGCTATACCACACACAGCTCTTCTATAAAACACACAGATCTGATGTACCACACACAGCTCTGCTATATGACACACAGCACTGCTATACCACACACAGCTCTGCTATATGACACGCAGCTCTGCTGTACCACACACAGCTCTGCCATACCAAACACAGCTTTGCTATAACACACACAGCTCTGCTGTACCAAACGCAGCTATGCTATACCACACACAGCTCTCCTGTACCACATACAGCTCTACTATACCACACACAGCTCTGCTGTGCCACACACAGCTCTGCTATACCACACCCAGTTTTGCTATACCACACACTCTGCTGTACCACACACACAGCTCTGCTATACCATACACAGCTTTCCTATACCACACACAGCTCTGCTGTACCACATAAAGATCTGCTATACCAAACACAGCTTTCCTATACCACACACAGCTCTGCTATACCATACACAGCTCTGCTATACCACACACTGCTCTGCTGTACCAAGTAGAATGCATAATG
>CM077286.1:32462604-32467558 GCA_039654925.1 Anguilla pacifica | reverse complement strand
CCACACACAGCTCAGCTATACTAAGTAGAATGCATAATGACTCCTTTCTCAGAGAACTGACACACTGTCTGCTTGCTCAATGCCTGAATGGAGACCCCTTGCATAACCTACTCATAATACATACTCACACAACCTACCTGGGTCTGCCCTGCCCTGCTCTGCCCTGCCCTGCTCTGCCCTGCCCCGCCCTGCCCCGCCCTGCTCTGCCCGCCCTGCCCCCGCCCTGCCAGATGCACCCCGGGAGTCGCTCACAGTCTGCGCTGTTGGGCCACATGAGTAGATAAATCTGGGCGGAGTGAGACCCATCTCCACCGCGGCATCCACTAGCCAACATGTGCCACTGTCTCAAACCAAAAGGTTCTGCGCTGAATAGCAAAGGGAGAGAGCGGAGAGAAAGAGGGAGCAGAGAGAGAGAGAGAGAGAGAGAGAGAGAGAGAGGAGAGAGAGAGAGAAGAGAGAGAGAGAGAGAGAGAGAGAGAGAGAGAGAGAGGAGAGAGAGAGAGAGAGGGAGAGAGAGGGGGAGAGAGGGAGGGGGAGAGAGAGGAGAGTGGGAGAGAGGGGGGGAGAGAGAGAGAGAGGGAGAGAGGGAGAGGGGGGAGAGAGAGAGGGAGAGAGGGAGAGAGGGAGGGGGGGAGAGGAGGGAGAGTGGGAGAGAGGGGGAGAGAGAGAGAGGCAGAGAGGGAGAGAGGGGGGGAGAGAGAGAGAGGGAGAGAGGGAGAGCACAGCCCAGGGTGTGGGGACCCCAGCCTGTCTGGCAGCTCCCTCTGTTTGTCATTGCCAAATGCTCACGCAGGATATTTCCCTTTCTCTTTATAAAACAGGCCTCTTCCACCTGCGCTGTGACCGTACCGCATTTTTTCGGATGGGGGAGGGGGGAGATAAACAAACAGGCTCTGACAGTTAGCTTTTCGGAGCACAAACTTTCCGGGCTGAAATATTTACGTTATAAACACTATGTTCCGCGCGGTTGGCTGCCTTCCCTCCAGTGGGAATGCTGCCCTGTGCCTGTGTTCCTGGCCACTCCTGGTCTGGCCTTCCCCCCGGTGGGAAAGTTGCCTTGTGCATACGTTCTTGGCCATTGCTGTCCAGCACAATGTAGGTGGGACCTCTGGATCTGAGCTTTAGCTTCTCTTGGAAGTTGTCAGCCTTCACACAGAAAAATCCACCAGACTACCCAGGACCATTGTCTTGACCTCAACCCGGGCAGAATGACCTTCTCCTCTCCTCTCCAGCCTTCTCCGCTGTTGTCGAATGATGTTTTGTGTTCTGTTTGCACACAGTCGACCCTAATGGACCTCAACACTGCTCCTGGTCTCTCTGAGTACGATTCTTTGACCAGTGTATTTCTCTGTGTGGTTCCTGTTCACAAGCTTAACCAGCTACCCAGAGGTCCCCCACTGTGAATTCAACATTGATTTGTTCAATGCTGGTGACAGAGAGATGTAGCTCTCTGCGCTGTTACTGTGTGTGTCTGTGAATTTGTGCACATGTGTACAGTATGTGTTTGTGTGCGTGTGCGCGCGCCAGTGTTTGTATGTGTATACGTGCATGCGGTGTGTAGTTGTATGCATTTACACATGCATATGCATGTGTCTGTGCATACGTCTGTTTGTGTGCGTGTGTTTGTACGGATGTTAAAAAGTATATGTGAATGTATTTGTCCGTGTGCACGTGTGCGCGTGCGTGTGTGCATACGTGTGAGTGCGTGTGTATCTACGCGTGTGTGTGTTGCTGTGTGTTGCTGTGTGCGAGCGGTAAGTGGACAGTAACCCAGTGGCTCCCTCTGACCCAGCACGGCCGCTGCCTGGCTGGCGCCCGCGCGGGGCGCGGCCGCCGAGGGGCACCCGCCGAGCGGGACCCACGTCTGCGCCCGCCAGCAATCCGCCACCGCCTCAGGGGCCCCTCCAGGGCCCGCCCCGGCGCTTCCCCCCCGCCCCGGGGGACAGAGCGGCAGACACGAGCCTGACTGAGCGGGGGAGGCGGCTCAGAGAAACCCCCACCTGCTTTCAATTACCCACGGCCTCCGTGCCTAATGCTGCAGCTAATCCTGCACAAACACGGCCAGCGGTGCGCTCACGTCTGCTTTCAGCAGGAAAGACCGCTGCACTGAGGCAGGAGGATACGCACACACGCACACACACACACACACGCACACACACACACACACACACACACATACACACACGCACACGCACACGCACACACACACACACACACGCACACGCACACGCACACGCACACGCACACACACACGCACACATGCACGCACGCACACACACACACACACACGCAAAGCACACGCACACACAAAAACACACACACACACAAAGCACACACACATACACATACACACACATAAACACACACACATATACACACACAAGCACACACACACACATACACATACACACATAGGCACATACACACGGACGCACACACACATGCAAACACACACATACACAAGCACACACATGCCTACACACAAACACACACACACACACAAACACACACACACTATAACAAAAGTAACCAAAGAACACACCACTGTGAACTCTGACAAAAGACTCTGACATAAATCATTGTTTAGTCAAGAGAACCAATAAAAGTCTAAGGAAAGGTGTATTAATAACACACATTTGACTAACTCAAGCCTAAATTCTCACGTTGAGTGTTAATAATTTAAGAATGAAAAAATACTAAACATTCAACAGTCTTGAAAGCTTAAACAAGTTTATTTTACACATTATATTTTTTTACTCACAAACTGTCCAGAAGACTCTTGTTTAAACTCTTTTGTTTAAGAAGAAATTTTAAATGTTTTTTTTTTTTCATTATTTCTTCAAATCAAACCTTCTGTTTCTATATAAAGACTATTTCTCACAAACAGCAAAGCAGTGTTGAGTATTTGTGTTGCTACTTGCATTTTCAATGATATTTGTCTTTGAAATTTCAATATGGCACCATGGTCTTCATGCAGAGGACAGCAATTAGTAGTACATCACCTTAGTTACATCACCTCTTACACAACCTACATGCGACAGCTCCTTCTGTGTGACAGGACCTTTCAAAACCAGCAGCAACACTGTGACACTGGGTATGTACCAGCACTTCATTTGGACAAGTAGGAAAGAGTCTTATTATTTAAACATGACTCATTTAGAAATGTATTTAATTATCACTTTTTATTAATTGTTAATATCCCTAATTACTGGCGGAAAGACAGGGAAGGTGGGAGGAAGAAATAAAGGGAGAGAGGGAGAGGAGGAGCGAGGAGAAGCACGCGTGCTGGGGGAGGATCAGTCTGCAGGGCTGTGTGCAGCTGTGAGTCAGGCCTGCAGGGGTCTCCTACACACTGGACATACAGTCCCACTGAGCAATCAGGAGATCATTACCTCATCATACGCACACACGCACACACGCACAAACACACGCACACGCGCACACACACGCACACACACACACACACACACACACAGACACACACAAACACACGCACACACACACGCACACACACACACAGACACACAAACACACGCACGCACGCACACACACATGCACGCACGCACAAACACACGCACACACACACACACACAGACACACAAACACACGCACGCACGCACGGACACACACACAAACACACAAACACACGCGCACACACACATACACACAAACACACAAGCACACACACGCACACACGCACACACAGACACACTCACACGCGCACACACACATACACACACACACACAAACACAAGCACACACGCACGCACGCACGCACGCACGGACACACACACACACACACGGACACACACATGCACGCACGGACACACACAAGCACACACACACACACACACACAAACACACACACAAGCACACGCACACACACACACACAAACACACGTACGCAATCAGTCAGGAGATCATTACCTCATCACACACACACACGCACATACACACACACACTCAGACACAAATACACAAACACATACACATACACATACACACGTACACACGTACACACGTACACACACACACACTAGGGCAGCCTTATTTATATTTACGTACTGGGAATGTTTAATCAAACTTTCCAGGAATTGTAGAAACCAGATATCAGACGGGCACCCACCTATCAACACCGCTCACTATGTTAGCATCTGTGTCGTCAAGCCTCGCATTACGCAAGCTAAGGCAACAGCAGCAAACAGAATCCTACGCTGCAACAGAACCCAGGGGCCTGTCCCGGCCAATCAGCTTCCTCTCCTCGCGATGAGGCCCAGCGCCAGGACAAACCGGAGCACGGAAACGAACCAATAAGGGCCAGCTCCTCGTTAGGCTTCCATTTTGCCTACCTGGGAGAAACGGGGCCTGAACTCCGCTGGATCACAGCTCCTCTCGGGGAGCGGGAGGGAAAAGCAGGAGCGCGCGGCGGAGTTGACGGGCGGCGTGAGGCAGGCTCCACGCACGCGCGCGTGCGGGCGGCTCGGCGCCGCGGTGAATGGAGATTTTCGAAATGACGGCCCGCGGAGCGGAGGCAATCGGAGAGCGCGGAGGCTCGCGGCCTCATCCCCGCCCGCCGCCAAGGCCAGGCAGCGCGCTTCCCCTTTTCGATTAAGGCGCGGCCATCCACTCCGCAAAGAGCGCAAATAGGAGCTGCGCGTGTGTGAGTGTGTGTGTGTGTGTGTGTGAGAGAGAGAGGGAGTGCATGTGCGTAGAACATGGAAATGAACACACAGCCGTGTGCGTCATCTTTGCTCTGATATTGTGTTCTGATTTAGCAACCAAACAGCCTCTGTACTGAAGGGGTAAAACAGCTCAAGGAACGGACATACCAGAGGACGCCTTTCATTCCCTCTCTTTGTTGCGTGAAAGGAGAACCAGAGAAACTGCTCTTTCATTCCTTTCTGTGAAACGCCAACACAGCTGCACGCACATACACAGACACATCGCACATACA
>CM077286.1:32390104-32460104 GCA_039654925.1 Anguilla pacifica | reverse complement strand
AGGATACACACACACACACACACACACAAAGCATACACAGGATACACACACACACACACACACACACACAAAGCATACACGGGATACACACACACACACACACAAACAAACCCATACAGAGGATACAGACACACACACACACACAAACACACACACGCAAACGCACACACACACACACACAAACCCATACACAGTACACACACTCACTCACACACACACACACACACACACAAACCATACACGGGATACACACACACACACACACACACAAACAAACCCATACAGAGGATACAGACACACACACACACAAACACACACACACACACACTAGAGCTGTTAAACGATGGTTTGTGCCTTTATGGCAGCTGTCTTCCTATAAAACGGGCTTGTGTTAAATCAAAAATAAATCTTGCATTTTAGCGCTTCCTCTGTTGAAAACGGAAGTCGGTGGGTCATACAGGTCGTGGCTATGCCGTTGCTTGACGGACGTGGCACTTTAATGTCATCCCTGTTGCCATTGGAACATGTCTTTTCTTATGCTGGGAATACAGTCAATAGTGAAGTAAGAGAATAAAAGGGATTGCCACAGGCCTCTTCTCAAGTGGACCGTCTGGTCTTTTTGGCAATAACACGCAGGCCTGACAGTGGCATAACATGCTTAACCAGTTAAGTTGGTTTCACCCATTTCTTTTGTCCACACTAACATTTTGGGAGTTGTAGCATTCTGAGATAGGATCCAAAAGGTCCAAGAAAGTACACTTTTTACGCTCTACTGTAAATTATCCATCAGGATTAAAAATCTTTTTCAGTCACATTTCTCAAAAGTGTGAGCCTTTAAGCTATTTGAACAAAAGCATTATAAACAGGGGTGGTTGAAATAAGTGGTGCGCAAGTAGTGATACAGCAAAAAGATGAAAATGCGAAAAAATGTTCTTGTATCCATTTGACATAATGGAGTCTGACATAAAATTGCCCTGCATGTTAAGTTTTCCCGTGTATGTAGGCTTTGCGTACCACTCATGTCAATCCCTGATTATAAACCAGTACTGTATGTAGACATTAAAAGCCATCTTAAAAGTTCATGGTAATGTTTTTTTCTCAACTTGACTTTGTCTGAATGTACCTACATAAGTTATGACTCTCATGTTGCTTTGCCATCTTGTGAATATAATGCGCAATTAACACAGAAAAAAAACCACAAAAAATCTAACGTGTAATTCAGCATTTAATACTGTAATATATATTTGAATATATTCAAAATTATACGTTTTGTTAAGGAATATACAAATGTCATTTTTGGCCAATGTTGACAGCCCTAATGTACACACACACAACATACAAAAACTCATACACTGGACATGAACACAAATGCGTGAAAACACAGCACACACGCACACGCGCACACACACACACACACACGCACACACAGGGCACACACACAGGCCGCAATGTACACAAACCCATACCAGGAAATACACACACACACACACACGCACGCACACACACACACACAGGCACACACACATACACGCACACATGCACACATGCACACACACACACACACACACACATGCACACACAGGGCGCACACACAAACACACACACACACACACACGCACACAGGCACACACACATACACGCACACATGCACACACACACACACACACACACACATGCACACACACAGGCACACACACATACACGCACACATGCACACACACACACACACACACACACATGCACACACAGGGCGCACACACACACACACACACACACACACACACATGCACACACAGGGCACACACACACACACGCACACACAGGGCGCACACACACACACACACACACACACACACACACCCACACAGGCACACACACACATATGCACACATGCACACATACACACACACACATGCACACACAGGGCGCACACACACACACACACACACGCACACATGCACACATACACACACACACATGCACACACAGGGCACACACACACACACACACACGCACACATGCACACACAGGGCACACACACACATGCACACACAGGGCACACACACACATACACACACACATGCACACACAGGGCACACACACACACACACACACACATGCCTCAGGAGCAGTCAGTATAGGTCGAGCCAGGAACACTCACATCTCATAATGGTCGGTCCTCATCTCCTTCACCAGGTTGAGGTAGAGGTTGAGTGTGATGAGACAGACCCAGGCCAAGGCACTCCAGTCTGTGTGCAAGCAGAGAAAAATAAATCAAATCATAAAGTAGTACAGGACGCATCTACTGTGAGCACAACGTACTACAGGAAACATAACCAATCTTCAGCACAAAGTACTACAGGAAACTAGGAAGGTCCATGTTTTTGTTTCCCAGTGTGATCTGAGAACAGTAGCATTCAGTATCAGCCGACAGCAATCCGATACCAATACTTTTTGTTATTTGTAATTTTTAAATTATTCAACAGATAAAAACCAGAACACCAGTAAAACAATTACAGGGTAGGCAGGATCAGCTTAAACAAATTATAAAGAAAATAAATATTTAAAGGGATATTTCAATTTGGTATAACAGCCTAATTTGGTCGAGACTGCTCCATTGTATTTGCAAAGCATGAATACCAGCAACTAGGGATGCAAATTTTGTGCAATTCTTTTATTTGATTGTTGACGCCCATTAATCGATTAATAATGATTAAATGCTAAGCTTAAAATCTACTATATGGCCTATAAAAGGAATAATTCAAAATAGGCCTACCAATTAATGAGTTGTGTATATATCAGAGAGGTTTTATTAAGACTTACATACAGGATTTACGTTGTGTATTAAGGCCATAACGGCAAGAAACACAGATTCACAAACTGAGAAATCTGCACAGGAGAGGAGGGACAGCTGACAGTTTTATTACAAGTAGGTTGAACTGTCACTGCGATGGTGACAACGGATATCGCATATTAATTGGTGCTTATTAATGTTTAACTTTGTGATAAACAAATGAACCACTAACGCTGTTTCATGATAAAAAGAACACAACAATCTGTTCAATAGTGAAAATCATATTCTGCAGTGCAAGTGGTACGCTATTCATTTCACAAAATGGTAGCACGTTTCTCACTTTGTAAAGACGGCCTCTTGACATGCACTAAACAAAAAAAAAAGGCAAAAAATAAAAAGTCTGTGTCATGAAACCCCCAACAAAAGACTGCTGATAGGCTATATTCCAGAGGGCTGTAACATACAGCCACAAAATGGACAACACAGCCTATATTTCGTTACTTAATATCTCTAAGAATCTTCATTAAGGAATATGAGCACGCCTACGTGCTGTGGGGTCAGTGCGGTGTGTAGTGCGCTGAAGATGAGACTGGCGGCTGTGAAAATGCGCTCAGGTGGCACCGATGTGCCAGGAATGGGCAAATAAGGTTTCACTAATGCTGGCTGTCATGGGAACCGTGACTCATCGACCTTCCACCAGTCAAGGAGCATTTGAGTCTAAAGATGGAGAAACGTCTCTTTAATTCAAAATCTAATCGCCACCATCAGGTTGTTCATTGAAGCGGTTTAATGAAATGTAACTGTTTAATCAATAAAATGAATTGATTAATGTTCTTATTAATGATTAACAGTTAATTGATTAACTGTTAACCATTCATTTTCAGGACCTCTGTGAAATTAATAGTTTTTAAAGCACAAACTACTGAGAATAGATTGATAAAAGAGAGCACTAACGTCAAAAAGTATGTTTTGATGCCTGCGTATTTTCATTGTGTTATTGCCCTATTAAAGACGAAAGAAGATCGTGCTACTTTAACTAATGTGAAAGTGATGTAGCCTATCCTTAATGATACAGAGATAGTTCCTATTACCTGGGAAAAAGCATTTCATTTTTTAATCTGTTGTTTTAAAATTCTTGTGTGACTGATAGGCCTATAATATATAGAATATGCTATAGAATTTACAGCAACAGGTTTTCCACCCACAGATAATTCACCAAGTACAGTAGCTGTGTAGGCCATAACAAAAATAAATCAAACTATGACTTGTTGTATCACGCAGTAGCCTATCCGAAAATAGTTTCTCTATTTACAGCTAATCCATCCCTGAAAGCAGCTTATCCGCTCACAAAATGTTACCTTCGTTTTTAAAAAGTATTGCATTGTTGCATTATGCTCAGTGGTTTGTTTTTGCTTTAAAACTACTAATGTTGGTCAGGTCGCGAAAATGAACTGGAGTTAATTAGGAGCCTGACCGGGAGGAATGCCGATGCCACTAATGGCCGGAAGGGACAGCTGACGTTGCTAGCACTCACGGGAAACATGTCCCACCGTCAGAAGAAAGCATTACAAGAAACGTCCCCCAATGACAGTATAAAGTACTGAAGGAAGTAACTCCCACTGTCAGCACAAAGGACTACAGGAAATAACTCCCACTATCAGCATGAAGTAGTACTACAGAAAAGATTCCCCACTGTCAGCACAAAGTACTGCAGGAAATACCCCCTACCATCAACACAAAATACTGCAGGAAACATTTCCCACCATCAGCAAAAAGTACTACAGGAAAGATTCCCCACCATCAGCACAAAGTACTACAGGAAATAACTCCCACTATCAGCACAAAGTACCACAGAAAAGATTCCCCACTGTCAGCACAAAGTACTACAGGAAATAACTCCCACTATCAGCACAAAGTACCACAGAAAAGATTCCCCACCATCAGCACAAAGTACCACAGGAAATAACTCCCACTATCAGCATGAAGTAGTACTACAGAAAAGATTCCCCACTGTCAGCACAAAGTACCACAGGAAACATCAATTGTCAGCGCAAAGTACTACATGAAACATTGACTGTCAGCACAAAATACTACGGGAAACCTTGGCTATCAGCACAAAGTACTACAGGAAACCTTGACTATCAGCACAAAGTACTACAGGAAACCTTGACTATCAGCACAAAATACTACAGGAAACCTTGGCTATCAGCACAAAGTACTACAGGAAACCTTGACTATCAGCACAAGGTACTACAGGAAACCTTGACTATCGGCACAAAGTACTAGAAAAAATACCACCAATCTTCAACACAAAGTACTACAGGTGACATCTTCCACCATTAGCATACAACAAAACAAGGACTTTGAATCCACCAACCTGTGAGTTTTTTGTTCACAGATCACTGTCGCATACATGACTACACAATAACTCTAAGACCTTCGGTTCATTTCCATTAACTCCCTGAACATGAATTTTTTAGCATCAGTTTTAATATCACACCACAGAATGTTTCCTGGAAGAAATGGAAATTTTGATGACGGAGTTCAGCATCCTCAAAGCCACCAGATTTGTATCTTGGGCTGAATCACCTTGGTTGGCTTTGATTGCTCTGTTGGTCTGAGGTTAGCTGTTTATGTGCTTCCCGGCGCATGGCGGTAAGTGTGAGTGTGTCTGTATGTGTGTGTGAGTGTCTGTACGTGTATGCGTGTGTGTGAGTCTGAGTGTGTCTGTACGTGTATGTGTGTGTGTTTGTGTGTCTGCACGAGTGTGAGTGTGAGTATGTGTGTGTGTGTGTGTGTGTGTCTGTACGAGTGTGTGAGTGTGTGTGTGTGTGTGTGTCTGTACGAGTGTGAGTGTGTGTGTGTGTCTGTACGAGTGTGTGAGTGTGTGTGTGTGTGTGTGTCTGTACGAGTGTCTGAGTGTGTGTGTGTGTCTGTACGAGTGTGTGAGTGTGTGTGTGTGTCTGTACGAGTGTGTGAGTGTGTGTGTGTGCGTGTCTGTATGAGTGTCTGAGTATGCGTGTGTGTCTGTATGAGTGTGTGAGTGCGTGTGTGTCTGTACGAGTGTGTGAGTGTGTGTGTGTCTGTACGTGTGTGTGAGTGTGTGTGTGTGTGTCTGTATGAGTGTGTGAGTGTGTGTGTGTGTCTGTACGAGTGTGTGAGTGTGTGTATGTGTCTGCACGAGTGTGTGCGTGTGCCTGTCTGTGTGAGAGTGTATGTGCCTGTGTAATTTAATAGTGGCTCCATTTTCTTGCTGCGGATCAGAGCTCTGAAAGCTGAGGTGTGGTTTGCTGAATAATTCAGTAATGGCTGATTTGCCGATTGGGTTGCAAGACAACACTCATCCAATCACTTTATATGGTCAAGTCAGTGATACTGCGATCCCCACACCATTTTCTCAATGCTTTACAAGACCACAGTGCTGCTGCTCTGACTCTGAAAACAGGAAACAAATGACCAATCGCAGGACAGCGTGAAACCACTGGAAATGCCCATAATGGGTGTCGGCCTGTCTGTGCACACCCCCCGCCCTCCTCACCAGAGAGGAATATGTGGTGCTTTTCCACTTTGTTCTGGTAACTGGACCCTGGCTGGCATAGACAGACACTGTCTGACTCATTCCATGCGGTCCCCGTGTCTTGCCAGGGTGGCCAGGCTTAGACAATAAAGGCCCAAATCCAAATCCAAATCCATTGGGGATTTTCAGATATTATTAAATGGAACTTTAGTTAAAGGCTGTCTATGAACAGTAAGTGCCGTGAGAACAGAGCAAAAAAATAAAATACGATTAATCCCTTTTTATGCAGATGCCAAATCTGGCCTATCCCCACCCATTTAGGGTGAGTTCTATTTAACCCCTTCACGCAGATGCCTAATCTGGCCTATCCTCACCCATTTATGGTGTGTTCTATTTAACCCCTTCATGCAAATGCCAAATCTGGCAACCATTATTGCTGTTCGCGGAGGCTCTCAATCTTTATTATAAACTTCCAATGAAACACATCATATACAGCTGGAAAGCACATACTGCTGTCTACTGAATAAAAGAGTTATCAATTAAATTACAATGAACTGAATAGAGTTACTGCGGTATAAAAAGCAAGAGGGGTTTTTGCACGTGGCTGATGTAAATGCCAGCCCTCACTTTCTATTTGTGTGTTTATTTCTCAAAAGGATTGTTCAAGACAATAAATGACCACTGAATCTTAAAACGGACATCTTTACATGCAAAACCAATGCTAAGATAGTGTATTTATTCCATATTCAGCTGCAGATATTGAAAGTAGAATGACGTGGTATAATTACACAAGAAATCCTCTAGTTTATTTTGCTGTTCAGTGAGCAGCATTTTTTATAACTGTACTGGCATGCCCTCAAGCTATTTTCAGCTTTATCTAGTTGCTATGATGCAATACAAATTTTTATGAACTCCCAGATAGACACCTTATCCAATGTGTCATGCCTGTGAGGTATAGTTGCAGATGAGACTGCAAAGAGAGGGTGCTTGTTAAATGGAAAAACTACACTACAAGAGTCGTACTTAGAAACTCTGTATTTGGTGTAGTTGTTGTGTATTGTCTACTAATAAGTCCAGGATACAAAGTTTGTTGTTTCCATTCTTAGTTTGGTGGCAGGAGCACTGAATGCCTGAGTTGAGAAATCTCAGGACACCAGTGCCCTGGCCACTAGGGCCTTGCGCGAAGGGTTTAAGAAGGAAAGGCAAATCTGGTGCCCTCATACTGGGACCCTGCCACAAAAGCAAGGAGCCACCAACCCAAGCTCAACTCTGCACTAGTGCCGTTTTGCAACAAAAGCAACAGAAGCAAACACAGAAGTGTAAGGATCCCCATAACTCTGTGAAGGGCTCCCAAAATGTAAAACGCATTTTACTTTTTAATATTAAAAAAGGCAGAGGGCCAAAAAAAGAGGCCAGCTGCAGCGACTTTTTATGGAGGCAGCCAAAAGTGCTTGGATCCTATTGAAAACAACTGAAAAAGAAGCCACTGCTGCTCGGAAAAAAAGGTAAGCTGACATACATGCATAGTACATCTTTAAAAAATGTATATATATATCTGCTTGGTCTCCTAGCTTAGGAGCTTTCACAGCGCAAAGCCTACTGCGTTTTACGTTACATACCAGGAAAAACAAGCGACGTTTCGGCCGCGACGGCGGCGTGTTGTTGCCAGATCTGCGTAGCCGACATCGCGCCATGAAAACAAAAGCTAAAGGGAACATCTGCTGCGGAAAATGAGCGCCTGTGGAGTGCGGCTGCACCACCTGTCACCTCCAAAGAGCTTTTTAAAAACAGCGTTTTGTTCCAGCAGGCCCCTCAACAGCTTAATGAAGCCTGGGAAAGACTTGGCAGAAGCCGCGGCTCCGGGCCGAGGGGCCAATCAGAAAAGGAGGAACGTTTCTGAACCTTATCCGGGTGCAATTTCAGCGCCCTCCCTCACACTACGACCGACATTAGTACCGATTACCTTCCTCCCGCTAATAATTCAGCTGAGGCTCAAACCGCCTGGTCTCTGCTAAAGCCTTCAGCCTCCCTGGCTCAAGTTCCGTGGTTCTGATATATGCCTTTTCTTGGCTTAGCAAACGGTAATCTTATTAGGAGCATCCAATTCAGGAAAGTCCACTCGGAGGAATATTTTGCTAACGGGAGATGCGACAACAAAATCTAGTCACAGAAACTGAAGCGGAGATAAAGGTTGTGTTCATTTTTTTAATGGGTAAAGTGTCACTAGCTAGCAGACCGGGCACAGAGAGAGCACGGCTTTGCTAAAAGGGACCAAGTAAGGAGTCATAGAATATTTTCCTGCAAGTCTTCTTTCGGAGGAATATTCATTCCATTCAGTGAAAACAACCTACAAATTTGTTAACTATTTTCAATCAAAGGCATCAGCTTTGGGCACCTACAGACTAGCAATGAAAAAGTTTAGACACCACCGGCACCTACCCTCATGTAATTTGTTACACCAAATATTAGGAAAATGGCCTCCCTGAATATGGGATCCTTAATCCCAGGGGTGTCCAAACTTATCCAAAACGGGCCAGTGTGGGTGCACATTTTTTGTTTTAGCCCAGCACTATGACACCTGATTCAACTCATAAACTAATTAGTCTTCAGTAAACAATCAGGTGTCCTAGTACTGGGCTACAACAAAATCCTGCACCCACATTGGCCATTTCTGGATAAGTTTGGACACCCTTGCTCTATCCTGTAAAGGGTCCATTTATCCAGCAGCTGATGCAGAGTCACAAGTCTGACGGTAGAGGCCGCATGCTGGAGTTTGGCTGAAACCAACTCCCCTAATGTGAGAAAGGCTGGGAGCGTAAAAAAGCAATAACCGGGCTTATGATTGACAAACCGCCACCTTGAATCAAACTGGAGTGATTTAAATCCAGTCTAGTCATGTCTGTGCGCGAATGCAGCTAATGAGTGTGGGAGGAAGGGCGGGGTCAGGCAGGGTGAGTGAGGGACGAGAGGCGGGGCCGAGCTGCTCGCATCAATACCCCCTGCCCTCAGGGCATGACATCATGGCCACTTTCGGAAGGGGCTCAGAATCTAGCATTTCAATCAGGCTGAAGAGAGCCTTTGTCTGAGCTCTGCACAGCGTCCGCGGACAGAACAGAGCCATTGATCCGGCCTGATTGAGCTACAGCTATTTTCAGATGTAGACTACATTATCTCTCTCTCTCTCTCACTCACTGTCTATGTCTCTCTCTCTCTCTCTCTCTTACTGTCTCTCTCTCTCTCACTCACTGTCTATGTCTCTCTCTCTCTCGCTCCCCACCTCCTAGTTTCTAGACATGAAAAACATGCAAGTCTTTACAGTATTTACAGTTCCCAGAAAAAAATCATATAATTCAGTGTAATAATTAAATGATATGGAATGTTTATTTAATTGAAGACTATAATCACTATAACAATTCACCTTGTGTTCATTGTTCCAGTTTTGTCAAAATATTAAGTAACGGATGACATGGCAATAATAAAATAAATATGCAAGGTACTACGAGTAATTAAACAGGGAGCTTTATTGCAGTCACTGCTTCACAAGGAGCTGTTGTGTCTGAAACCATTACACAGCTCTTCCTGGTCTAAGCAATTACACTGCATCCTTTACCACACAATGACAGTTAAAGGACAACACAAAACAAGAAATGAGGGGGACACAAACTCATCAATCTTCATACGATTCTCCGTGTTTACATTAAATACTCTGCAAACTTCACAGGGTTAAATAATTATGGTGTTAAGGTTAAAAGAGGGTGTAGCAGCTGTTCTTAAGAACAGATTGTCGGCAAACTTGTTCTTAAGAAAGGGTCGAGTTGTTTACCGCGCATTTTATTGCTTGTATATTTACATTGAAGCTGAAAACTGATTTTTACCATTTGCAAGCACCAGCTGATAATGATATTTCTTTTATTTCACTTTTCTCACTCTCAATGCAGTACTAGTGAACATATTATTGCTATTTAATTGTGCGATTTAGTAGCTGCTGCTTATATATGTCCCTGCAGAGTGCAGTTTATCCCTGATGTAATTATACTGGATACAGTACTTATACATCTTACATCTTGGAGAAAGAATAAGCATCTTGTGGAGGCACTGAGCAATACATTTTTGTAGTAACATATTAAAATGAGTGGGCACATTTAAAAAATGAGAATTTTTTGTCTGAAAGTGGCTTAAAATGGATGTACCACTTGCAACTTGCAACCCCCCGCAGCCCCCCCCCCCCCCTTGGCACTCTCTCAGCATTGGTCCTTTCACTATCTTTTACCTTCTCTGCTTTCTATATGCCTGAATAAACCCAAAAATATAAAAGAAGGGTGGACTGTCCCACTTTCCTGTCATAAAAATGGCTGCACCACAACAAGTGTCACTGATGGCTAATATGCTAATATGCTATTCATCACACAGTGCTCCCCCCCCCCCCCCCCCAGTCTCCCCACAGTCTCCCGTAAATGCCGGTAATGCGTGCGCCCTGCGTAATGTGTTGCAATTTGAGACAAACCTATTTGTGCTGCTGACTGATGGAAAGCCAGAAGCCCGTCTGAGTGATAAGAGCCTGATGATGAGGAGCTACGGTAAGTACCGCCGTCCAGAGGCAGGCCGCTGCAGCGAGCGTACGCGCTAAACTCCCGCGCCAAGGCCGAAACCAGGCCCACATCGCCTACCGGGGGACAGAGGCCGACACCAGGCCCACATCGCTCACCAGGGGACAGAGGCCGAAACCAGGCCCACATCGCTCACCGGGGGGACAGAGGCCGAAACCAGGCCCACATCGCTCACCGGGGGGACAGAGGCCGAAACCAGGCCCACATCGCTCACCGGGGGACAGAGGCCAAAACCAGGCCCACATCGCTCACCGGGGGACAGAGGCCGAAACCAGGCCCATCGCTCACCGGGGGACAGAGGCCGACACCAGGCCCGCATCGCTCACCGGGGGGACAGAGGCCGAAACCAGGCCCACATCGCTCACCGGGGGACAGAGGCCGACACCAGGCCCACATCGCTCACCGGGGGGCAGAGACCGAAACCAGGCCCACATCGCTCACCGGGGGACAGAGGCCGAAACCAGGCCCGCATCGCTCACCGAGGAACAGAGGCCGAAACCAGGCCCACATCGCTCACCGGGGGACAGAGGCCGACACCAGGCCCGCATCGCTCACCGGGGGGACAGAGGCCGAAACCAGGCCCACATCGCTCACCGGGGGACAGAGGCCGAAACCAGGCCCACATCGCTCACCGGGGGACAGAGGCCGAAACCAGGCCCACATCGCTCACCGGGGGACAGAGGCCGACACCAGGCCCACATCGCTCACCGGGGGACAGAGGCCGAAACCAGGCCCACATCGCTCACCGGGGGACAGAGGCCGAAACCAGGCCCACATCGCTCACCGGGGGACAGAGGCCGAAACCAGGCCCACATCGCTCACCGGGGGGACAGAGGCCGAAACCAGGCCCACATCGCTCACCGGGGGACAGAGGCCGAAACCAGGCCCACATCGCTCACCGGGGGACAGAGGCCGAAACCAGGCCCACATCGCTCACCCGGGGACAGAGGCCGAAACCAGGCCCACATCGCTCACCGGGGGACAGAGGCCGAAACCAGGCCCACATCGCTCACCGGGGGGCAGAGGCCGAAACCAGGCCCGCATCGCTGACGGGGGGACAGAGGCCGAAACCAGGCCCGCATCGCTCACTGGGGGACAGAGGCCGACACGAGGCCCAGATCTCACACCGGGGGACAGAGGCTGAAACCAGGCCCACATCGCTCACCGGGGGGCAGAGGCCGAAACCAGGCCCACATCGCTCACCGGGGGGCAGAGGCCGAAACCAGGCCCACATCGCTCACCGGGGAACAGAGGCCGAAACCAGGCCCACATCGCTCACCCGGGGACAGAGGCCGAAACCAGGCCCGCATCGCTCACCGGGGGACAGAGGCCGAAACCAGGCCCACATCGCTCACCGGGGGACAGAGGCCGACACCAGGCCCACATCGCTCACCGGGGGACAGAGGGCGAAACCAGGCCCACATCACTCACCGGGGGGAAGAGGCCGAAACCAGGCCCACATCGCTCACCGGGGGACAGAGGCCGAAACCAGGCCCACATCGCTCACCGGGGGACAGAGGCCGAAACCAGGCCCACATCGCTCACCGGGGGGCAGAGGCAGAAACCAGGCCCACATCGCTCACCCGGGGACAGAGGCCGAAACCAGGCCCACATGGCTCACCGGGGGGCAGAGGCCGAAACCAGGCCCACATCGCTCACCGGGGGGACAGAGGCCGAAACCAGGCCCACATCGCTCACGGGGGGACAGAGGCCGAAACCAGGCCCACATCGCTCACCGGGGGAGAGAGGCCGAAACCAGGCCCACATCGCTTAGTGGGGGGCAGAGGCAGGACATGGGGTGGGCGGCGATCTCTCTATCACTCTCCCAATCTCCTGCGAGGCCCAGGCGCAGGACCGACGAGCCGCCTGTCAGACGCCGGCGAGCCAGAGCGGCGGGCAGGAAATGAAATCGCTCCGTTTGGGAGGACGAAGCGCAGACACAGGAGAACTGAGAGAGAGGGGGAGGAGAGAGCGAGGAAAAGAAAGAGAGAGAGAGAGAGAGAGAGCAATGGAGTGAGGGGAGAAGCGATAGACGGAGTGATGGAAGGAGAGAGAGGAAAAGAATTATGGAATGAGAAAGCAAGAAAGAGCAATAAAGAGGTAGAGAGAGGGTAAAGAGTGAAAGAGGAAAAGAGAGGAAAAGAGCTATGGGATGAAAGGGAGACAAAGAAAAAGAGGCAAAGAACAAAAGGGAGAGGGAGAAACACAGTGAGAGGGAGAGAGAGGAAAGGACAGAGAGGGAGAGAGAAAGGAGGAGGAGAGGAAGGAGAGGGGGGAGAAGGAGGGAGTGAGGAGCCAGCTCTGGCCATCCATCACCACTGAGCTGTGCTGTCGCTACATAGCCACGCACTCCTGACCTGTCAGTCTGACAGGAAGTCACACTCTGTCACTAACACCGCCCGGCTCATCCTCACGCACACGCAGACACAGGCGGACACACGCAGATGCGCATCCTGATGCAGACACACACACACAGAGGCACATCCTGACGCAGACACACACACACAGAGGCACATCCTGATGCAGACACACACACACATTCTGATGCAGACACACACACGCGGACACACGCAGATGCGCATCCTGATGCAGACACACACACACAGAGGCACATCCTGACGCAGACACACACACACAGAGGCACATCCTGACGCAGACACACACACACAGAGGCACATCCTGACGCAGACACACACACACACAGAGGCACACGCTGATGCAGACACACACACGCACGTAGACGCATATCCTGATGCAGACACACACACACGCAGACACACGCAGATGCGCATCCTGATGCAGACACACACACACACACACACACAGAGGCACATCCTGATGCAGACACACACACACAGAGGCACACGCTGATGCAGACACACACACACATTCTGATGCAGACACACACACGCGCGCAGACGCATATCCTGATGTAGACACACACACACACACACACACACACGCAGACACAGAAGCAGGGGCACATACTGATACAGACACACACACGTGGTGCACACACACGCAGACACATATCGGGGCTCGAAATGAACGTTTTTACTTGGTAGCACTGGTGCTCCCAACTTCAAAAAGTTAGGAGCACCAGCAAAAATTTAGGAGCACCCACCAAAATGTAAGGAGCACCAACAACCAACAATACATGTAATAGATTTTTTTTTATTGATAAAAAACGACAAATATAACAGTACGGTTTAAAGTAACATAAAACAGCGAAAGTAGCCATAAAAACGCACGGCCACCACCGGGGCTTTACGCAATATCCTGGGGCCAGGATTTAAAATGCGGCCTCCTGGCTCCCTGTCCCTCTTCCGTCCGTCTCTTCACTGAGGCCGAGGCATCGAACGTCTCCATCACCCAGGACGCGGACGCACACGACGTCGCACTCTTTGACAGGCACGTCGGTGTCTCCGTCAACGATGAACGACGCGCACCGAGCTAACGAAACTTTAGCAGCGGCGTGCTCGTGAATGGCATCCGCAATTACGCCGATGACGTCGGCGCGCGACTCGTCGTTGGCATGAGTCACGTTGACGTCGATGCCGTTCTTTTTCAAAGGAAGCGGCATAGGTTTAAATTTAGTGAAGGCGAGCTCCCTCTTTGGCGATGGTGTAGGCGGCGTTAAATTTGATACTCAGCTCCGCCTCTTTCGCTGAACGGCCAGCAGCACGTTGCCGAATAAACGCCTGGCCAATCGAGCCTAAGTTCTTTGTTGCCACACATCTGTCACGGCATTTTTTGTGTTTGGCGCTGGCTCCGTGTTCAGTTAAACTCTCGCGCTCAAAATGTGTCGACTCCGCTGCAAACGCACTGTTGCCTGCGATCTCCGTCCCACAGGCGCTACAGTGTACACAGTGCATTGCGCCGCTCTCGTACCCAAGCCATTCCAAGTCCTTCAGCCGCTCTCTCTGAAAAGTGTACACCTTCTTCGCTTTTGGTGTATCCGCATCGCCGTCGCCATCACCAGCTGTTTCAGCAGCCACAGCGACTACGTCAGTTACGTTTTTAGTAACGTTAACGTTACTAAAAAAATCCGTAATCGCTCGCTTCATCTTAGCTTTCGATACCGCTAGCTAGATTTTGTCTTCATGTAACATTAGTTAACGCGTTAGCTCTCTGTGTCGCGTGACAGTGGAGTGCAGCGAAAGGGAGTGATTGAAGGCTAATATTAACCCATCTAAAATCAGCATTAAAGGTAAGAATGTCAAGCTCACGTTTGATTGGTTAGAATGGTCACTGTCAGCTCACAAGGCACATACTGAGTGTACTGACTAATGAATGTACAGAGAAAGAGACATTCGACTGAAAAAAAAAAAAAGGTCACACCAGAACAATTATTTGCACTCGCACAAATGCTCCCAATTATATTTCGAGGTCACACAGATTAAATTTCGGGAGCACATGCGACCAAAATGGTCCCAATTTCGAGCCCTGCATATCCTGATGCAGACACACACACACACACACGCACACACACACACGCACAGATGCAGATGCACATGCACCAGCGGGAGCGGCACCCTTTCTCCAGACTAATGCCGCCCCCCCCGCAGCTGGCCAGCCGGTCCCCAGCTGAGACCCGGGATGCTGGCGGGCCCCGTTGAGGCCCACACCTGGAGCAGGCGCTCGGAGAGGCCCTCCGCCCACGCGCGCAGGCCCCACGCCGGCCCGACGGTGGCACCGGCGGGCCCCTCAGCGCCGGCACGCCGCGACGCGGAGCAGGGATGGGTGCGCTATCCAGCTCTGGCCTGGGGGAGAGCCAAACGCGCCGCGACAGGCCGCAGGCACACCGCCAGGCGGGAGAGTTCTCAGCTCCGCCCAGCGGGCGGTCCCTGACAGCCACGGGGCCCAACGTACCGCCGTGTAGAAATGAGAACTTTCCCCCTGCAGCGCTCCCTCCCGCTCCCGCTCCCCCCAGCAACGACGGGGCGCGCCAGGGCCTGGCAGAACCAGCCGCCCCTCAGGCTCTGTGTAACCGCGCCGCGGTGCGGCGTACGGACCGCCAACCCGCCGTGACCCCCTCACGGTAAGAGCGCCAAACCGGCTCGGCCTGCAGGCACTTCCTTTCTTACACCTCAGTCCTGCTTAAGACCGCGAATAAAACTGAGAGGGCTTTTAAATCGGTGCTGACCACCAAAAACAGTACTGGCTACGATGAAAGCTCGCCCCCTACTGTCTGATAAGGATTAATTTAGCGATTAATGCTGTTATTTAGAGTACTGCACACTCTGATGTAATGAACACCATCACATCCCTATGTGTGTGCTGTCTGACTCAAATTAGATTAAGGTCAAAGACAGCAATTTGACTGAAACTCCTCTCTTTTATGAAAATCATGTTTTGTTCAGTTTTGTCCAGAAATAACAGACTTAATATGGGAAAAAAACATGGTACATTTCGAGTGAGGCACATTCTTTTAATGCTTCTCCCCCAGTTTCCTACCCAGTTTGAAAAGTCATATCCGGCCAGGTTCATGCGGCAATCTGGGCAGCAGAAGCGGGAGACAGCAGACGAGCTCGCACTCTCCTCCAGAGCACATGACACCGGCAGCCGAGCTCGCAAAGACATGAGCTGGAGGAAAACACGTCACGTTCAGCTTTGGCAAGCAGACCGTGGGCACCCGACTGGCCAGCAGGGTCCGCTAGGGAGCAATGAGCCGCAGATCCCAGCCAACCGAACCCTCCTTAACCCTGGGCGACACTACGGCTAATTACGCGCCACCTCCAGACGCAGATGGCCCTGGCAGTGTTGGGAATCAGCCTGGACTACAGGACCCACAAAAACACTACAGTGGCACCTTAACAGGATGAGCCACCCAGCAGCCCAGGAGCTTGAAACGTTTAAGCTTTCGTACTGGGCTCAGCCTGGACAGTGGCAGCAGAAGGGTTAACCCTGCCAGCCACGGCAGAGCCATTATTGGCTCAGAGAAGCTGACATTCCGCCCGGCACCTCGGCGCTGATAAGACCGACACCTGTCCAGATAGCCGCAGCGCGTCCGCCCTTAAAACCTGCCCCCGCGCAAGCAGCGCCTCCAAAGGAAAGGTTCTCCCCTCCCCGCACCCCCGACCGCCCCCAACCGAATCGCCCTGCTGACACGAACCCCCTCGAAGCACGGACGGCGCTCGCTAGCTTCGTCAGTCTCCCCGGCGACGGGCCGCGGCGGCTGCTGCCCGAGCCGGCCCCCCCCCCTTTAGCAAGCGCGACGCGTGATCCCCGCTGGAGCCGCGGCGGCCCGAACGCCGGCGTGAGCAAACAGGGACAGCGCTCGCCCCGCCTTCACCTCGCCCCGTTTAAATACGGCTATTACATAAACGGCCGTGCGGGGGCTGGGGCTGGGGCGAAGGCTCGCTCGCTCTCTCTCTCTCTCTCTCTCTCTCTCTCTCTCTCTCTCACTATCTCTCTCGCTCGCTCTCTATCTCTCTCTCTTACACACTCTCTCTCTCTCTGTCTCTCACTCTCTCTCTCTCTCACTCTCTCTCTTTCTCTCTCTCACTCTCTCTCTCTTACACTCTCTCCCTCTCTCTCTCTCCCCCCTCTCCCTCTCTCTCCCTTCCTCTCTCTCTCTCTCCCCCTCTCTCCCTCTCTCTCTCCCCCTCTCCCTTTCTCTCTCTCCCTCTCCCTCTCTCTCTCTCTCTCTCTCTCTCTCTCTCTCTCTTACACTCTCTCCCTTTCTCTCTCTAATGCTGCTAGGGATTTGGGATTTGGTTTCGCTTCCGTACGGCGAGAGCAGCGTAGCCCTGTGGAACAGCGCACGTGGATGTCAGTGCTTCGGCTGGGGTGTCGGACGCATGTGCGTTTGCTTCCACAGCTGAGGCGATACAAATGAAACTGAAAGAGAAAAATAACCACTGATTTTGATCAGCCCAGGCCACCAAAAAAAGGTTCAGCTCAACCGAGAAGAATAAGAATAAGACATAAACGTTCTGATTTACAATAGCGTATACTCTGATAGACGAAAAACTGTAACACGTTTGTATTGCATCTCCTCATTAACTGCTTAAGTGCAGGGAAACCAGCTGCCCTTTGGCTCTTCAGGGCGAGGGGCTGCAGACCCAGTTCCGTACAAAGGACGACACCACACGGAGGGACAGACTCTTTTCCCCACTGAAAGAGAAAACAACTACAGCTCTTGTCAGATGATATGTGCTCCTAATAACATAAAAACCAGGAAGGCTAAATGTCGCGCGTTTCGAAACGGCCCAACCGTGAACGCTCTGAGATCGGTGCTAGAACAGCGTCGGACTGTCACAGGACTCCATCTGCTTCCTGGCGGAAGACCGGCGCTGCACACTGCCACAGCTCGACCGGGAACGTCTGACCGTCCAGGGCCGTTACGAACAAGCGGCCGCGCTGGGTAACAGACACGACCCCGGGCCGCGGGCGGTGAAGGAACCCCAGGCGCTCGGTTTCAGCGGCGGCGTGCGGAACGTTCCGCCTCGCGGGCCCCGTCGTCGAGGCGTGACGAGGCCGCGGCGCGCCCCTCCCGCTCCCTCCCGCAAAGCTGCGGGACGCCCGGGAGCCGGAAAAACCGCCGACGGGCCGAGGGCCCGCGGATGAAAGGCGGCCGCGCCCCCGCCGCGGCCCGGGTGAGGGGCAGCGCGGCTCGGCTGGCAGCGAGCCCGCTGGAGGAGGCGTGAGCGGGCCTGGAGCCGCCAGCACACACAGCGCAAATGTGAGCTCTCTCTGGAGTCCCCTGGTGGAAGGAGCAACAACGAAAAACGCACATACGTACACACACACACACACACGTACACACACACACGCACACATACACGCACACACACACACACGCACACATACACGCACACACACACACACACACACACGCGCACACACACACACACATACATGCACACAAACACGCACCCACATGCACGTACACACACACATACACATACACACACACACATACACGCACACAAACACACACCCACATGCACGAACACACACACACACACATATATATATATATATATACAGGTGACAAGTTAAAGGAAAAACCTGAATGAATGAGTGGAGAAACACAATGAATGCAGATGCTTCCATACAGGTGTCCTGCATGATGCACTTAAGCAGTCTTGATAGTCTTGATTCTACACTTTTGACTGCCTTTGGAGTCTGTAATTGTCATTTCTCAACATGAGGACCAGAGATATGCCAACGAAAGACAGGGAAGCCATTATGAGGCTGAGAAATAAAAATAAAAAAACAGGCCAAAACCAACTCAAAATCATCTAAATCAGCTGTTTGGAACACCATTAAGAAGCAAAAGAGCGCTGGTAAATGCAGTAATCGCAAAGGGCCTGGTGGGCCAAGGAAGAGCTCTACAGTCGATGATCGGAGGCCTCTCACGTACACATTATTCACTTATTTATTTATCCGTTTATAAAACTTTTGCGGAAGAGCATTTGCACTGGCGCTGGCGCCGGGCGCGCGGCTGCGGAGGGAAGGGCAGCTTTCGCTCACGGGCCCCGCGCCGCGAGCGCGCTCGAGCAGAGGCGCGGGAACGCCGCCGCGACGCCGCAGCTCCGTAGCCGAAACTGGAGCGGGCGGCGGGGCCCCGGGCGCCCCCCCGCGCTCCGTAACGGCTTCGGGGATCGGGCAGGGGGCCGTTCCACAAATCAGAGTGTTAAGAGGCGTCACAGTGAAACAGACGTCGCTGATTCGAGGGCTTCCTGGACGCCGCGAATTAAAGACTTTAATACACACAATTTGTGGGCGACATAGCTCAGGAGGTAAGACCGATTGTCTGGCAGTCGGAGGGTTGCCGGTTCAAACCCCACCCTGGGCGTGTCGAAGTGTCCTTGAGCAAGACACCTAACCCCTAACTGCTCTGGCGAATGAGAGGCATCAATTGTAAAGCGCTTTGGATACAAGCGCTATATAAATGCAGTCCATTTACCATTTACCGATACGCAAAGCCGATTTGACGCGTGAGGTGTCGCGTCGTCTAACTGCAGACAGCGGTCTGAATTTCGTGTTTTAGCGTCTCTTTCCCAACGCTTGCTTGTATTACACGCGCCATCCTAACACAGGGGAATCTGAGAGCCAACCCCTCGGATAATTAGCCTGATTTATCTGTCTGTGCTCCCCCAACTCCTGGCTTTTAGAAGTACAGAAGCGGCGGCAAACAGCTCTTTAATCTGTTGAAAGGAAAAAGTTGTTTGTCTAACATTAATGATGTGTAGCATTCGAGCTTTAGGCGCTGAATGAAGAACTGGCAATGACAGTGAGCACTCAGATAAAGGTCCTGTAACTCGCTGCACTGGTCTTTACACAGAATCACCAGCACAGAGGCAGAAACAAGGAGCATAATTCAACTCACACACATGCAAACCAGCAAGGGCGCACATACACACACACACACACACGCACACCTCAGCAATGTGCGTGCACACACACACACACACACACACAAAGCACACAGACACACCTCAGTAATGTGCGTGCACACACATACACACATACAACACACACACACACACACACACATAAACACACACACACACACACATACACGCACACATACACACACAGCAGCACGCAGGCACACACACACCTCAGCAATGTGCGTCCACACACACACACACACTCACATAGCAACAGGTAGGCACACATATACCAGCATCCACACATACTGAGACATACACACCCACCTATAGATACCAGCATGCACACACGCACACACACCGCATATACAACAGCGTGCGCACCTACAGACACGCACCTAGTGATTCTGGTAACAGAGGGGGAACAAACTGAATGCCCTTTTCTGAGCCTCCCTGCAGGAACAGTTAACCAAAAACACAGCAGTGGCGGACAAACAGGAAGTGTGTAAAGAAAAATATTGAGGCGCGCCTGTCCACAAATACACAAGCAAGCTGAGCAGTCAGGCATAAAGCAGACCTGTTGTCATAATACAGACATGTACAGTGTATACACCAAAGACAGGAGATCTTAGATACTGACATAGCGTAATCAAAAAACAGCCTGACTACCAACAAGTCTTGAGCATTCATTGAAAATGCAACGGCAGGGTACCCGAAACTGCATCACCCTACTAAGTTTCTTCACATTTGTTTAACAACAATACAATTGGGCTGTCTAAAACAGAGCTTCGTGCAATCTGTTGCGTGGACGTTAAGGAATTACATCGTTCCGGCCACCGCACATGGAATTCGTTTCCTACTTAAACCAAGTTCACAAGTCATTTCGCAATGAAAGAATCGTCCCCATGACACAAACACAAACACACAAACACACACACATACACACACACGCGCTCTGTGGATGGTCACTGCTCGAGCTTAAGCTAGTCCAATTTATAGCAGAAATTATGAACACGGCAGGGCTGTTTGTGGCCTGAAATGCCCCAGCATTCGCTGCCTCTGAGCGCATATTAGAGTCACATTGTGACTCGAGTTCATTGACCTATTCCAGAAGATTCTCTGTTCTGGCACCGGCTTGTCATATGCAGAGTGGTTCCAGTCAACCACAGGGCAATAACTGATCATGGTGCTGCCATTTTATACTAAATATTTTCAACATAAATATTCCTTTGATTCTGGAGTCAGCACAAGATAAACCACTGAGATTGATTTTTAAAAAACCGCTTTGAGTGTCCTGCAGGCCAGACACTTCTTGGTCTAAATGCGCTCCAGTTTGACTGTTGCAGGCACATGAATCGTGGCCCACAGGCCAGGACCTTATCCTCCAGGGCGAATCACGCCCCTGTGGTTCTGCAGGCTGGCTCTGCACCTGATGGGGATGGGAGGGGCCTATGCTCTTTTGAAGGATGTCGCCGATGAGCGAACTCACCAAAGTACATGAGCCACCAGGCCTGAAAAGTACACAGTCCTCCCTCTTGGTGGTCCTCACCCTGACAGACAGACAGACAGACAGACATCATTAAATCAGTGCCTGATGAGCTCTGAACTCATGGCCCTGCCTTAACATAAGTAACATTAAGTAGTTTATCCAACAAAATGGCGGCTGTGATTGGCAAATACCTGCTGGCTACACTTCACTGGGATCCCAGTGGAATTACCAGGAAGTCACCAAAAAGTACCCACCAATCACTGTCAGCATTGTTTTACAGGCTACCAAAATACTCCCTGATTGGTGGAGCTTCTCTGTTTTCCACAAGCGAGGTGCTGCCGCGATGTCTCATCCATATTTTACCATGCCCGCTTTTCCCCAGCCCAGTGTGAAAGCGGTGGAGCTCCACTCACCATGACGTACGCGATGCTGTCAAAGAGAGCTGCCACCGTCAGGCTGAGGATCATTTTCTGTGAGCAGCGACAGGGGGAGGGGACAGAGTTAAGCTTAAAACATCCGAAATACGGGGAAAAAAATGCAGCATAATCCACATAAGGCACACCCTCACATAATTAAAACATCCCTTTACCCATATATGGAAATCATGCTTACTAGCATTCCTCATCAGTCATTTTCGCGACAATGGAAGGCTGCTCTGAGTATGCGTTCTCATCTCACCTACACATACCAACGACATCATGTCATACTCTTGACCTACTTGCGCAATAAAAAAACACTTGTACTGGAAATGTACAATATATTGTCATTTGTATTGAGAAATGTACGGAACAATGCATGGAAATGTACTGCAATTCATTGCTGCTTTGGTCTCACTCAGATCTGAACATAACCAACAAAAGGTAATATTAATAAAAAAAAGACAGTATATTGGCATGTGTTGAAAACATACAGTATTCGGTGTACGTCCATATTAGATTTTTCATTCATGTCTTAATGTGCAGCCTCCAAAACAGGGCAATCCAAACCTAGAGGTACCTAAATGTGCGACTCATGCAATGCTGAGGCTCACCCAGGTATTTTCCCACACACCAAAACACTACGCAAGCAGTAGTATGTCCCTTATTGGAACACGCACAAACACGCATGTACACACGCACGCACAACACAGACACACACACACACACGCACAAGCAACAGTATACAAGCAACACACATCGTGCATGCACGCGCGAATGCATATCTACTACCGAAGAACAAAAAAAAAACAAACAACACGAAAAAAGCGATATTGTGCACACATTTAAACATTTAAAAGAGCCCAGCACAAGGGTTCACTCATGAGCTGCGCCTTCTCAGAAACGGGGAGGAGAGGGAAAACCTGCGGAGGACGTGCCAAATTATGAGGAATGTCCCGCTGATGAGAAACAGAATGTGCACAGAGCCGGACCCTGAGGCACACGCTCACACCTCACATACCCTGCATACTGTGGCGACAGGGGCGTTCAAGCCATGGGCGAGGTGTCACTCAATTGTCTGCTTTACGGAACATCGGTCTGGTGCATTCATTGCCCTTCGCGCTAACCATTCTACCGCGGCTCTGCGCTTCGCGCACAAAACAGGCCTTGGCAGCGCGCTTATCGCCGTTGTGCCAAATGCGCCGTTTAATTGGGCTCGGAGAAAGAAAGATGGAGAGGGAAGCGGAAAGGCAGGCACGGGGGCAACAGACAGAAACAAAACAAGGAAAGCCGGAGAAGCGGGAGACAGATGGGGAGAGCGAGCAAGAGAGAACGAAACAGCTGAAATGAAATTAAAAAAGGAAAAAGAGAGAGAAAAAGATAGCGAAAGAAAGAATTACGTAAAGATCAAAACTCGTCTTGCAAAACAAACCCGCCCCAAGCAATGAGGAGGTGGGGGGAAGGCGGGGGGGGGGGGTGGGTGTTATGGCTCTCGGCGAAACCGCCGCACCTGCAGGATTGGCATTCCGCCTGCGCGGCGGCCTGACCGCCGGAGGTGGAGAACGCGGGGAAACAGGCTGACATGCTCGGAATGCGCGAGGCGTGGCGGGCGATGATGCAATCTCCGGGCCCGCCAGCTGGACTCTGGCTCCCGGGGTGGGGGGGTGGGGGGGCAGGAGGGAGAATACTAATGCCAAGAGCTGGAGTGCGGGGGGGGGGGGGGGGGGTCAAAAAACAGGAGAAAAGCGGGCACGAGAAGGAACCGAAGTCGCATTCGCCAAACGCAAAGCAGCCCGTGGTGGAAAGAAAGGCGCGGGCGGAGAACTCCCATCAGGCCGTGCGCAGAAACGCGGCGCGCCCCTATCCCTCGCAGACAGCCGCGCGCGTTCACCGCGCCTCCCCCGACTCCTCCGTTTCGTAAACGGAGGAGAACGACCCTGTTCAACCACCCCCCCCCCCCCCCCCCGCCCCCCCCGCCCCCCCCGCCCCCCCCACCGTTCCGTCCCACCGCTCACAGCTCTTGACTGCGAGTGGCAGCTTCTGCAGCTTTTATTTGCCTTCGACAAACAGCCCCTCCAGTATAACAAGGAGAAGGCCCAACTGCTCCCAATAGGCCCGAGTCACCGGCAGCCTGCCGTACTCCAGTTTACAGACTGCGGTACGGGCCCCCAGACACACGTCTTTAAGCCTCTCCCCGATAAAGACCTGCGCAGGTTACTCATCTCTTTACAGCGCACACCAACTGCGCTGCTAAGCGTTAGCCTTCAGAAGACTGTCAAAGGCACTGATTGGGCGGGACAGCCCAGGGTACAGAGGGGGGACTCCCTTGGCCAAAGCGCACTGCGCTGAGCTGCTGCTCTCGCATGCAGGGCGAACACCCTCTGTCCCCTCCTCACAGTGTTTAAACATCTGTGACGCGAGTAGGCAGCGAATAAGAAAACTAATTAGCTTTTAATTAGACAGAAAAAGAAATTATTTACTCGAGCTTCAGATCCACTGATTGCGATCAGCAGGGTCGTATCGGCATTCTCTCTCTCTCCCCCCTCTGCCCCCCCCAAACTCAGTTGTTCTCTTCCCCCCTCTCTCTCACTCAGTCACTCCCTTACTCCCTCTCTCTCACTCAGTCACACTCTTCCCTCCTCTCTCTCACTCTGTCACTCCCTTACTCCCTCTCTCTCACTCAGTCACACTCTCCCCTCTCTCTCTCACTCAGTCACTCTCTTCCCCCCTCTCTCTCACTCCATCTCTCTATATCTCACAGTAGGTATTTTTTGGAGATGAGGACGTTCAGGTGTGACCCGTACTTTCACAAGACTCGAAACTGTAAGACGGGAACCACTAATGGAGAGCGGGGGGCGGCAAGTAAATCCTGTCTTTCCGCACCAGGGCACGGGCAAATTTAAACGTACGTGCCGTGAAACCCCTCCACCGCGGAACGACGCCGCTCCCAAGGGGGAGAGCAGGCGCTCCGCTCCTCCCTCGTAGGGACGGGAGGATTTTCTCTCTTCTTTCTCCCCCTCCCTTCTCCTTTCCCTTTTCTCCTCCTCTACGGGAGAGGGGGGGCCAGACGGCGGCCGCTCACCCCCGCCTCGAAACGTGGCCGGAGGCCGATCCCCAGCCCCAGCGCCAGAGCCAGCAAATCTTTCGGCTCTCTCTTCTGTTTTTTTCCTCAAATCAATTTTATTGGGTTTCCCCTGCCGCCCCCCCTTTTCACCGTCCTAAAAAAACCTTTAAAATGCCCCCTGTGCCTGGCGGGAGAGGGCTCCTCTTTTCCAGCGGAGAACAGATGCTTTAAACGCGGTCTGAGCGCCGGCCCCGGGGTGCCGTTCGCCCTTGGCGGTCTTTCCGCTAAAGACGACGCAACACGCTCACATCGCTCGCGCTCTCCTCTGCCTCCCGTCCGTCTGAGGGAACCCTGAGCTGGGATTGGCCGACAGGGCCCCCGCGCGGGCCAATGAGAGCCGGCTTCGCCGCCGCGTCGCGTGCGGCAGGCTTGCGGGCTCTCTCCCCCTTCAGTGAGGGGGGGGAGGCGTTGACTGGGGGGGGGGGGTGTTGGGGGGAGGGTCCCAGCTCAGTGCTCTGAATCAGAATGAGCTAAATGACGCGTCACACGGTTTCCTCTTGCTGAGCGTCTGCGCTCTCCTCACAGCGAGGCCTGTGAACACCGTTAGGCAGTCCACACTGGGAGAAAAAGGGAACAACAGGTTTGCTTTGCAAGGCGTTTTTTTATTTTTAAAATTTCCGCAAGCGCGTTCCGGAAAGCGTCAAAACAAAGCCTAATCACGGCCGCGGTACAACGCGGCTCCACGGCAACTCACAGCTTGCTCAAATGTTTCGTTTCTTTCTCCACCGCCCCTCTCTCTCTCTCTCTCTCTCTCTCTCTCTCTCTCTCTCTCTCTCTCTCTCTATCTCTCTATCTCTCTCTCTCTCTCTGGCAGTCACACAATCAACCACAGGACAAAAGAGACAGAGGGAGGAGGCCTGGCAGTCACACTCTCTCTCTCTCTCTCTCTCCAGCTCTCTCGTTCTCCAGTGTGCCTCCACCTCCTCCGTTTCCTCCGTCTCCTCCTCGCTCCGTCCGCTAGGGCCCTTAAACTAGCGCCGCGCTTCCTGGCCGCGGGCGCGGAGGGCGGCCTCGGCACCGGGCCCCGCCCGCTCACACGGGAGCCTCCTCCGGTGACATCACAGCCGCGCGCCGTCCGGCGGGCCTCGTCGGGGCCCGCGCTCACAAAGCGCCTCACGGCAGGAGCGCTGACCTCGGATCAGTCTGGCCATTTAGCTCACGGTGGATCGGATCAGGACACGAACAGGGGAATCCTGATCCTAGATCAGCACTCCAGGTGGGATGCTGTACGAATGTGGATCCTCTTTGGCCTTTCGGTTCATATGGGTAAACGAATATCAGTTTGGTCTTTCAGTTCGTAGTGATAAGGTAAGGACATGGACAGGGGAACCCTGATGGTAGATCAGCACTCCTACTCTAAGACACCTCACGAATAGGAGCCCTGATCTAAAATCAGTTTGGCCTTTCAGTCCGTAACGATAAGGTAAGGATACGGACAGGGGAACCCTGATCTCAGATCAGTGCTCCCGCTCCGAGGCACTTCACAAGGACTGAAATCGCACTTCTGTTCTGAGTCCATAACTGTCATCCAGTACAGATGGCCCTCACGATTACAGAAAATCCGACAGTACGAAGCGTTACTGGGCTTTTCTATCTGAGGATGCTGAGAATACGCCGGAAGAGAAGAGGCAGAAATTTAATTAAAGCAGATTTCACACCAAGCGTTGGACTGAGCCTCCGCGCGCACAGTTTCAAATGCAGGCAACTTGCCAGGATTTCATGCAGAGAACAAGGTGTCCTTCAAGACCAAATTCAAACGTGGTGACAGGTTCCCTCTGGGACGCAGGAAAAAATAACAAGCCAAAGGAAGCCGAACGGCCTGCTCGCATCATTATATTTCCCCCTGGCACTAACACATCTTATGCGCGTATGTCCCAGGTTGCGCAGGTTGCCTCTGTTCTGAAAACTGTCGTTACTTCACTAAATACGTTCCACACGCGGTTATATATGCTAAATATCCTAAATAAGCATACGCTAACTGCTGATCTCCCATCAGAACGTTCTGAGGAAACCACGGAAGCAGGGCTACTCCAGGGCGAGCGAATCAGCGGAGGAGGAGCGTGCTGAAAGCGCGCGGCACGTGCGTAGCCTCAGCTGCTTTAGCGCACCGGAGCGCGCTTTGACATTACTACTGCGCTCAGGCCACCGACGCCGCAGAGCAGGCTGCTCCTCGCCGTCCGTCAGAGCAAAGGCCTGTGGGACGGCGCGTCAGAGCGGCGCTTCTGAACTGTGTGACGGGAACCACCGGAGGGTCACGGGGGAGTGGTCGAGGTTAGTCACGGGGGATTGGTCGAGGTTAGTCACGGGGGAGTGGTCAAGGTGGGTCACGGGGGAGTGGTCAAGGTGGGTCATGGGGGAGTGGTCAAGGTGGGTCACGGGGGAGTGGTCTAGGTGGGTCACGGGGGATCGGTCAAGGTGGGTCACGGGGGAGTGGTCTAGGTGGGTCACGGGGGAGTGGTCAAGGTGGGTCACGGGGGAGTGGTCTAGGTGGGTCGTGGCGATGAATACACAATATGCATTGGCACAGAAGTCATATTAAATTCTGCTCCTGTACGTGTAAGCGTTTTGACATCACTGTAATTATAAGTCTGAACATTATGTTAGGGCGCTTTTTAATAAGGGGTAAGTCAAAACGCGTTTAACCCTTGACTGGGAATTGGGCAGGGATGCTTTATGAGGTCTAAGCTCAAGACGTTCGGCGTGCTGATATTGGACGTTCAGGCACGGCACGCCTAATCTGTCTCGCTTTCTCTCCCCCACTCTTACTGTGGCCATATTTACAGCCTGGCTTCCACTCAGTCACCCCTTATCTCTCCATCTCTCCCTCTTTCCCTCTCTCACTCCGTCTGTGATGTGAGCCGTCGCTCTAACAGGCACGAACGCCTCCAGCAGCCGATCGGTCAGGAGGTCGTTCGGCCTGAGGCGGAGGAGCCGGGGGGTCGGCCGACTCCTCCTCGGGGGGCAGGGCGGCTCCCGCGGGCGCGGTCTGGGGCGCGTCTCTCTGCTGGTTTTTGTTTTCACCTTAAAATCAGCACCCAGTTGAGACCCAAGACTCCAGCTGAGTCGAGTTAACTGTGTAATCAACTGCTCTAACTGATTCATGAAGTGCAGAGTCACTATGAAAACCAGCAGACCCTGTAGCTCTCCAGGACCAGGGTTGGAGACCACTGCCGTACACTTACTGTAAATTATAATTTAATTGCTTTTACTTTGGGTTCAATAACTGCTTGATGATGTTACCAAGCGCCTACAAGCTAGCTAGCGTTATCTAGATTAACAACGACTTTATTTCGCTACTTAACGCTAACGCAACGTAAGCAGGATGCATGGTCCAGCCAGCTAACGTAATGCTAACATTATTAGCCAGCTCGGTTAATGGCGCGAGTCATCGCGGTGAAAAATGCTAATCGCCTTAAGCGGAAAGGAAATGAAACGAAAGCCATTAGCGTAGGCTACGCTAGAGTAACGGCAGTTTGCCGCACGCTATCGGTTTAGGCCCTTCCTCAAAAAAGGGAAGGGACGCCGTAAACATTAACGGGAGGTTCCGCATCTGGGGCCGCGCATCTCCGGCAAACGGCTGCCGCGCGCGTCGCCATGCCGACGACGCCGCGCCCCAGGAATCGCGTCTCTCCTCTCCGCGTCTGAAAGGGGCTCTTTCATTCGCGCGCGAAAACAGATCATGAGGCCGACGGAGAGCTCGGGCGCCAGCGCCGGCGTACCGGGGTCAAAAACTATTTGCTCTGCGTTCGGATGAAGGGCACCCCCCCTTCTATTTTTCCGTCAACGGATATCGTGCCATAACAGCGCAGACCCCAGTCGTTCGCCCCGCCGAAACGGCATTAAATAAACACGGCGGTGAACGGCGAAATGGGTCGCGCGATTTATTTATAGGTTGGCGTACATTCGCGAGCAGCCCGCAGCAGCGCGAGGTGGAAGGAGGTATTTTATCTCTCCGGCCGCCGAGCCCAAAAAACTGCCTTAACGATCGTTATCAGGTAAAGGTGAGGGGGAGGGCCTTTCGCAAAGGTGCGTTCGCCGTTCAGAAGCAGGCGCTCTACGAGATATGGATCAGGAGAACATGTGAGTCTTCGCAACACCGCCCTCAGAACCCGGTGAACCCGGTTAACCGGGCATTGTCATTCGACTGACATGTGCCTGGGCTCCTTCCGAAAGCCAGACGGGCAGGACCGGGGGGTCAAAGGCAGTGTTCACTGGGGGAGCCACGGGTAGACGCTAATTTTAGGGGGGCCCTGTGTAATCAGCACCTGCTGTTCAGCTGGACACCCCCCAGGCAGGCATGAATGAAATCTCAGGTCTCCCTGGGAGAGAGCGTGGAGGAGTGAGAGAGGTGTGTGTGTGTGAGTGTGTGTGCGTATGTGTGTGTGTGTGCTTGTGTTTGTGTGTGTGTGTGCGTGTGTGCATGTGTGAGAGAATGTGTGTGTGTGTGTGTGTGTGTCGGCATGCATGTGAGTGTGTTTGTGTGTGTGTGTGTGTGTGTGTGTGCGCGTGAGTATGTGCTTCTCAGTGAAGAAGGGAGATGTGTTCACGTGTTTTGGGAAAAGATGGGAAAAGTGTGTTTGTCTTAGATAAAAGTGGGAAAGGTGTGTGTGTGTCTACATCAAAGGAAGAAAAGGAGAAGAGAAGGGGAAGTGTGTGTGTGTGTTGTGCCAAGACAGGGTGAAAAGAAGAGTAAATGCACCTACACACGCACACACACGAGGGAGAAAGTGAAACAGAGACAGTGACACACACACACACACACACACACACGTATCCTCTAACAGGAAAGACAGTGAAATCACCTGTTCTAGCAGAAGAGGGAGGGGGAACCTCTCTCCCTCTCTCTCTCTCTCTCTCTCTCTCTCTCCCTCTCTCTCTCTCCCCCCCCCTCTCCCTCTCTCTCTCTCTCTCGCAGGCTCTGTCATGTCTGACTCTCACGGCTTCTCTCCGCGCGGTCGGCGCGTTCGTTAGCGAGACAGCCCCGCGCCGGTTAGCGTCTCGCCTCGGCTCGGCTAAACGGACCGCATTAATCACGCCGGTCCCGAGCGGAAAAGCCGCCGCGGACGAGGGCCGGCAGGGCCGTCCGGACCGGCGGCGTTCCCCCTGAGGAGACGGCGGGGGGGGGGGGGGGCTCCGCCGGGACACGCGCCGTCCCCCCGGGACGGGGCGACAATCAGCGCCGCGCGAACGCCTGCTCATTATCCCCCCCCCCCCCCGGGACAGATCTACATACGCACTCGCTGCAGCGCACACGCCACGCAGCACGCAGTCAACACGTCCGCGCTTCACCTTCGCCCAGGTCCGCTTTAAAAAAAAAATCATTTTCTTACGCAAGCCCGAACGAAAATCACATTTTTCGCTTTACGTACATTTAACGGACAGCAAAGTATTCTACTCCGTTATGTTTCGGGACGAGCCTAGCGGAGATGGGCCTTGCATTCGGCAAAAGCATCACAATGCCCACAATGAGACCGGCAGCGCGCCAGCCATAGGCTGAGGCAACGTGTGCGCTGTTCTCTTTTTTCTTCTTCTTCTTCCGCAGCACAAGGAAAAAAAAAAAACCTTTTCAATCCCGGCAAATCTCCTCGAGCGGCGAATCGCTCTTTCCCCTGAGACGCCGGCGCTGTTTCGCGAGACGCGACGTGCGCGAGAACATCCGCCGCGCCGATCGGTGGGCGGAGCCCCCCCCCCCCCCGCCGAGCGTCGCGAGACAGACAGGGACGTTTTGATCTCGCCTCACAACCGACGGCATAAACTGTTTTCAAAAGCATCCGTCCGGCTGACTCGAATAAGGAACCGGGAAAAGGGACATTTCCACGGTTCAAAAATAAACAAACAAAAAAAAAAACTCTTTTATGTCCCACGGTAAGGCGGCTTGAATCAGAGGCGTGAACAAAATCTCTGAAATCCCCTCGCGCAGAGAGAGAGAGAAAACACCACTGATCTTTATTCCCTTTCAAGGAACAATCGAGGAATTTCAAAGGTAATCAAAATAATCTGTCACAGCTGGAATCCCTGGATATTTTATATTTTTTGTTCATTGTCACGCAGCACTGGGAGTGCTGTTAGGTGACCGCTCCCGCCCACCGTGTTGATTTTTGCAGACGGTTAATAGAATTCCCGCTAGTTTGCGCAGGCTGAAGGGGACAGGCAGCAGCGCTGAGAAAGGCTTTCAGGCAGCAGCGCTGAGAAAGACTTTCAGGCAGCAGCGCTGAGAAAAGCAGCAGCGCTGAGAAAGGCAACAGCGCTGAGAAAGACTTTCAGGCAGCAGCGCTGAGAAAAGCTTTCAGGCTGCAGCGCTGAGAAAGGCAGCAGCGCTGAGAAAGACAACAGCGCTGAGAAAGGCAACAGCGCTGAGAAAAGCAACAGTGCTGAGAAAGACTTTCAGGCTGCAGCGCTGAGAAAGACAACAGCGCTGAGAAAGGCTCTCAGGCAGCAGCGCTGAGAAAGGCTTTCAGGCTGCAGCGCTGAGAAAGGCAGCAGTGCTGAGAAAGGCTGCAGCGCTGAGAAAGACTTTCAGACAGCAGCGCTGAGAAAGACTTTCAGGCTGCAGCGCTGAGAAAGGCAGCAGTGCTGAGAAAGGCTGCAGCGCTGAGAAAGACTTTCAGGCTGCAGTGCTGAGAAAGGCAACAGCACTGAGAAAGGCTTTCAGGCAGCAGCGCTGAGAAAGGCAACAGCGCTGAGAAAGACTTTCAGACAGCAGCGCTGAGACAGGCTTTCAGGCAGTCAGCGCTGAGACAGGCTTTCAGGCAGTCAGCGCTGAGACAGGCTTTCAGGCAGTCAGCGCTGAGACAGGCTTTCAGGCAGTCAGCGGCGGTAAAAGGAGCCGCGCACCGGCGGCTGGCAGGGCAGGAAGGGCGCAGTGACAGACAGGGCTCTGGCAGCGGCGCCGGCCCCATTAGCATCTCGGCACCGCTCCACGCACTCAGACCGTCCGCCTGCGCCAGAGCCGGCGCCCGCGCTGTCGCCGGGGCCACGGAACGCCGTGGCAGGGAGCCCTCCCGCGCCCGTCCGGCTAAGGCCGCAGGTCCGCCGGCGCTTCGCCAAGCAGCGTCGTGCCGACGGAGCGTCCGCCGATTATCCTGCGCTCGCTCACCGGCTCATCCTCGGCTCACGCCTCAACCGACCGCCGGGGCGCAGATTCAGGAGGCGCTGGCAAACCGGTAACGTGGCCAGCCCCCATCCCCCCCCCTCGGTGGGTCGGCGCTAATTGAATTACCCGCTCCTGTCAGGGCAATCAGCCCGGACGGGGCGCAGATGGACGGCCGCAGACCGTCATTACTCAACACCCCCGCCCCGCGCCGGGGGAGGCGGCCCGGCTGGGATTGATTAGGGGCTTGATTCACGGCGGGCCTCGCCGCTGCCCGGACCAAACGGCGGGGCTGATAAATGGTGCGGGCTGGAGGGGGGGGGGGCGGCCGGATCAAAACGGCGCATTATCAAAGCTTTATAACGCGATCGATAGCTGCAGGAGCCGGGCCCTGGTGACTGCCTAATTACTGACGCTTCCCCGGCCCGGCTTTCATTAAGCGCCCTCCCGCTCTCGCGCGCAGGCGCTGCCGAGGGACGAGGAGGAATAAGAGCCTGATAAAACACAATCTGGATGCCACTGATTGGGCGCGGGGAGGAGGAGGGGGCTGCAGGAGAGGGGGGGGAGGGGGCTGAAGGGGAGGGGGGGAGGGGGCTGAAGGAGAGGCAGGGGGAGGAGGGGGGGCTGCAGGAGAGGTGGGGGGAGGGGGGGGCTGCAGGAGAGGGGGGAGGAGGGGGGGGCTGCAGGAGAGGGGGGAGGAGGGGGGGCTGCAGGAGAGGTGGGGGGAGGAGGGGGCTGCAGGAGAGGGGGGAGGAGGAGGGGGCTGCAGGAGAGGGGGGAGGAGGAGGGGGCTGCAGGAGAGGGGGGAGGAGGAGGGGGCTGCAGGAGAGGGGGGGAGGAGGAGGGGGCTGCAGGAGAGATAGAGCTGTCCCCTCAGCTCTATCTCTCACAGAGGGGGGGGGGGGGGGGGCAGGATAGGGAAGAGCATAGGGCAGGCGCTCTCACAACAGGGCAGCCACACGGGACGCGCCGCCTCCACGGAGCTCACAGAAAGACACCGTCTCCACGGCGACCCCGCGCACCGGAGCCGCGCCAGCCGCCAAACAAGCCGGCGCATTGTCCGCCGCTAACGAACTCTGCCTCGGTATTCCGCGCCGGCGCCCTCCTACAGCAGACGAAAAAAACGCCAGGCGGGTTTTAATCAAGAGAAAGGAAGGCGTTCGTCCGAGAGGAACGAGGCAAGCACGGCACCGATAAAAAAAGAAAAAAAGAAAAGAAAACAGGACGCGCGTCGTCAGCGCGACGGACGCTCGCCCGCCGCCCGCCGCGGGAAACCGTTAATCTCGCGCGCCCAGACGACCGCGGCAAACGTCACGTCCCCCCTCTCTGCCCGCTCCGCTCGCACTTTCTCCCACAACGCCGTTCAGCCGGCTGGCCTTCCTCTGGATTGCGCGCCTCTTTAAAAAGAGAGAACGGCCATTAACGCGACACAGACACGCCCTCCCACCTAAACCCAACCTCGGCTTTTAGATAAATTTTGGATTTCTGGAGCGTACCGTGAGAACTTTGTGAATTTCTGCTGCCGAACGCTGAAAGAAACATTTCATGAACCTACGTAGGACAACATTTTGCGGAGAGCAGGATCTTTAAAGTCATCGTCTTCATGTCGACTGATTTTTATTCAATCGCTCGGTTTCAATACAAGAAAATCAGAAGCTCTGGTACGTATGGCAAATAAAATCTCTGGAATTTTTGTGGACATTTGAAAATTTGAAGTATTCTACTGAGTGCTGTCTGGTTTTTCAATTTATCAGCATTTATGATTCAGCAGCCAAGTTGTCTTATTTCTCAAGCTGAACATCTTTCTTCTCTATTTTTTTTTCTTTCTTTTAACAGCGCATCGAGCAATTTCATTTCATTTCAATGCCAAGATCTATAAGCTTTATAGAACAGAACTACCATAAATGATTAAGACTACTCTACTACGAATTTGAGCCGCTCAATTTTTGTTATGATGTCCCTTAATTATGGGGCCAGACTAATACCCCATTGAACTAAAATTCTGAATTTGAAGAGCTCTGGCATTGCATGGCCTAAAGAACAAAAAGACACCGGAACGCAGGGGTGTGTGTGCGCACGCATCCGTGCGTGCGTGCGTGTGGAGCTTCTGCGTGTAGGCCAGGGACACCGGGGAGAATTCCCCCAAACGTCCTGAGGTAAAGGGTTAACTAAAAGCTAATTAGGCAGAAAATGGAGGCCAGACCCCCGCGGACACAGCCAGCGTGTGTGTTCCCGC
This sequence comes from Anguilla pacifica, assembly GCA_039654925.1. Taxonomy (NCBI): domain Eukaryota; kingdom Metazoa; phylum Chordata; class Actinopteri; order Anguilliformes; family Anguillidae; genus Anguilla; species Anguilla pacifica. The sequence continues at coordinate 32,425,487 of CM077286.1, read as the reverse complement.
AGCCTGGGTGGGCCTTTTCATGGTCTGCCCCAGACGGAAGACCAGCCGGTGTTAGCCGCGAGGGAACCGGTAACGGATCGCCCAGCGCAGACCACCGTGCCGCTGAAAGCACGGGAACGCGTATGATCACATCTATCTGTGATATCAGCGTAATTAGCCTTCAGCGTAATTAGCCTATTATTTAGCGCTTACGCGCGTGGGATTTCTTTAAAAGGAACTGTGTCTTTTCTTAGCCAGCCTTTGTGTGTGGTCGTGCATGAGTGTGTGCGTGCTTGTGTGTGTGTGTGTGTGTGTGTGTGTGTGTGCGTGCGTGCGTGCGTGCATGAGTCTGTGGTTGTTTGTGTGTGTGTGTGTGCTTGTGTGTGTGTGTGTGCGTGCATGCATGCGTGTGTGCGTGCGTGCGTACTTGTGTGTGTGTGCGTGCATGCATGCGTGTGTGCGTGCGTGCGTACTTGTGTGCATGCTTGTGTGTGCGTGTGTGCATGCTTGTGTGTGCGTGTGTGCATGTGTGCGTACTTGTGTGCGTGTGTGCGTGTGTGTGCTTGCTTGTGAGTGTGTGTGTGTGTGCTTGCTTGTGTGAGTGTGTGTGTGTGTGCTTGCTTGTGTGAGTGTGTGTGTGTGTGTGTGCGTGCTTGTGAGTGTGTGTGTGTGTGTGTGCGTGCTTGTGAGTGTGTGTGTGTGTGTTCCTGCTCTCTGGTCCCTGTGGCAGTGCTGAGCGTGACTGGGACAGGCGCAGAGCTGCGCTGAGGGGGGCGATGAGGGACCAGAAGAGCCCCGTCAGGGAGCGCGTTTCCTGCCCCGCCGCGACTCCACGCTGCCCCCTCTCTCACCGGCCCCCACCGCCACCCCCACCCCCGCCCCCCGCCCCACCCCCGCCCCAGGCCCGCTCGCCCAGACTAAGCGCCGCTCGCCGTTCCGGGAGAGCGCGGCGCGTTTAATGCGCCCCGCTCCGCCCGACACCCGGGGCCAGAGCGCCGGCTGTGCCGCGGATGAGATTTCAAAGTGTTCCCTCACGCCTCCGCGGAGCAGCAATTACAACCCCCCACCTCTCTCCTCTCCCCCTCTCCCTCTCCCCCTCTCTCTCTCTCTCCATCCCACAGTCACACACGCGCACACACACACACACACACATTCCCTCACTGCCCAGCTAGCTTCCATTCTCTTGAAAGTCAGCCACATTTTAAAGAAGAGAAAAAACAGCTCGGGCAAGGCTGACAATCTTTAATGATTTCTGCATGCCGCTGAGAGAGAGGGAGGGATAGAGGGGGAGAGAGAGAGGGAGGGATAGAGGGGGAGAGAGAGAGGGAGGGATAGAGGGGGAGAGAGAGAGGGAGGGATAGAGGGGGAGAGACAGAGAGAGATGAAAGCGAGGCCGACCGTTTTCATGCCCGGAACATGATCAGAGCATTTCACTTATCTGCGCTGGACTGGCAGATGAAAAGCCGCTCTAAACCTTTTAGGCAGCGCCCTGCCAGACCCAGCGCCCTGGTGTCCCGCCACAGACACACGTCCAGCAAGTGTGAACGCCCTCAGGACCGCAGCCTGAATGCCCTCACGACCGCAGCTTGAACACCCTCAGGACCGCAGCCTGAACATCCTCAGAACCGCAGCCTGAACGCCCTCAGGACCGCAGCCTGAACATCCTCAGAACCGCAGCCTGAACGCCCTCAGGACCGCAGCCTGAACGCCCTCACGACCGCAGCCTGAACACGATCAGGACCGCAGCCTGAACATCCTCAGAACCGCAGCCTGAACACCCTCAGGACCGCAGCCTGAACACGATTAGGACCGCAGCCTGAACGCCATCAGGACAGCAGCCTGAACACCCTCAGGACCGCAGCCTGAACACCCTCAGGACCACAGCCTGAACGCCGTCAGGGCCGCAGCCTGAACATCCTCAGAACCACAGCCTGAACACGATCAGGACCGCAGCCTGAACGCCCTCACAACCGCAGCCTGAACACCCTCAGGACCGCAGCCTGAACGCCCTCACAACCGCAGCCTGAACTCCCTCAGGACCGCAACCTGAACACCCTCAGGACCGCAGCCTGAACGCCGTCAGGACCGCAGCCTGAACGCCGTCAGGACCGCAACCTGAACACCCTCAGGACCACAGCCTGAACGCCCTCAGGACCGCAGCCTGAACGCCCTCAGGACCACAGCCTGAACGCCCTCAGGACCACAACCTGAACACCCTCAGGACCGCAGCCTGAACACGATCAGGACCGCAGCCTGAACGCCATCAGGACAGCAGCCTGAACGCCCTTAGGACAGCAGCCTGAACACCCTCAGGACAGCAGCCTGAACACCCTCAGGACCGCAGCCTGAACACCCTCAGGACCGCAACCTGAACGCCCTCAGGACCGCAGCCTGAACTCCCTCACAACCGCAGCCTGAACACCCTCAGGACCGCAGCCTGAACTCCCTCACAACCGCAGCCTGAACGCCCTCAGAACCACAGCCTGAACGCCATCAGGACCGCAGCCTGAACGCCCTCACGACCGCAGCCTGAACGCCCTCACGACCGCAGCCTGAACGCCCTCAGGACCGCAGCCTGAACGCCCTCAGGACCGCAGCCTGAACATCCTCAGAACCGCAGCCTGAACGCCCTCAGGACCGCAGCCTGAACGCCCTCACGACCGCAGCCTGAACACGATCAGGACCGCAGCCTGAACATCCTCAGAACCGCAGCCTGAACACCCTCAGGACCGCAGCCTGAACACGATTAGGACCGCAGCCTGAACGCCATCAGGACAGCAGCCTGAACACCCTCAGGACCGCAGCCTGAACACCCTCAGGACCACAGCCTGAACGCCGTCAGGGCCGCAGCCTGAACATCCTCAGAACCACAGCCTGAACACGATCAGGACCGCAGCCTGAACGCCCTCACAACCGCAGCCTGAACACCCTCAGGACCGTAGCCTGAACGCCCTCACAACCGCAGCCTGAACTCCCTCAGGACCGCAACCTGAACACCCTCAGGACCGCAGCCTGAACGCCGTCAGGACCGCAGCCTGAACGCCGTCAGGACCGCAGCCTGAACGCCGTCAGGACTGCAACCTGAACACCCTCAGGACCACAGCCTGAACGCCCTCAGGACCGCAGCCTGAACGCCCTCAGGAACACAGCCTGAACACCCTCAGGACCGCAACCTGAACACCCTCAGGACCGCAGCCTGAACACGATCAGGACCGCAGCCTGAACGCCATCAGGACAGCAGCCTGAACGCCCTTAGGACAGCAGCCTGAACGCCATCAGGACAGCAGCCTGAACACCCTCAGGACCGCAGCCTGAACACCCTCAGGACCGCAGCCTGAACGCCGTCAGGGCCGCAGCCTGAACATCCTCAGAACCACAGCCTGAACACGATCAGGACCGCAGCCTGAACGCCCTCACAACCGCAGCCTGAACACCCTCAGGATCGTAGCCTGAACGCCCTCACAACCGCAGCCTGAACTCCCTCAGGACCGCAACCTGAACACCCTCAGGACCGCAGCCTGAACGCCGTCAGGACCGCAGCCTGAACGCCGTCAGGACCGCAGCCTGAACGCCGTCAGGACTGCAACCTGAACACCCTCAGGACCACAGCCTGAACGCCCTCAGGACTGCAGCCTGAACGCCCTCAGGACCACAGCCTGAACACCCTCAGGACCGCAACCTGAACACCCTCAGGACCGCAGCCTGAACACGATCAGGACCGCAGCCTGAACGCCATCAGGACAGCAGCCTGAACGCCCTCAGGACAGCAGCCTGAACACCCTCAGGACAGCAGCCTGAACACCCTCAGGACCGCAACCTGAACACCCTCAGGACCGCAACCTGAACGCCCTCAGGACCGCAGCCTGAACTCCCTCACAACCGCAGCCTGAACACCCTCAGGACCGCAGCCTGAACTCCCTCACAACTGCAGCCTGAACGCCCTCAGAACCACAGCCTGAACGCCATCAGGACAGCAGCCTGAACGCCCTCAGGACAGCAGCCTGAACGCCCTCAGGACAGCAGCCTGAACACCCTCAGGACAGCAGCCTGAACGCCCTCAGAACCACAGCCTGAACACCCTCAGGACCGCAGCCTGAACGCCCTCAGGACCGCAGCCTGAACACGATCAGGACAGCAGCCTGAACGCCATCAGGACAGCAGCCTGAACACCCTCAGAACCGCAACCTGAACACCCACGGGACAGCAGCCTGAACGCCCTCAGAACCACAGCCTGAACACCCTCAGGACCGCTGCCTGAACGCCCTCAGGACCGCAGCCTGAACACCCTGTGTTTTAATCACAGGACTTTCATTTTGCAGCAGCAGAAAGGACCCATTACGTTATATTTAGGTCTTTAGCACTGGGCACTTACAAAGTGCATTTGGGTTTACAGAAAGAATAGTGACAATAAAGTTATCAGCGCCACCATCTATACCAGCAGTCAATATATAACGCCATGAACTATAGTATTCTATGTGTATGTCTGTTTTCTTTGCATACCGATACAGATAATCCAGATGACTGATAATAACCTACTATCAATCACACAAGGGCAGTTACCTAAGGAAACTTACATACTTTGTGTTTTTACATATTTCCCAGCCAATTTTCCCAGTTTTATTATATTACACCAGCCAAATATCACACCAACGCCATCTGGGAATTGAATCAACAATCTCTGAGCTAGAGAAAGCTAATTTCCTAACAACTATAAGAACCTGTAATCTATTAATGCTGATAAACTGGAAGCATTTTCAGCACACTAATAAAGAATTGAATGTGCTTCCCTCTAATAATATCTACTAGTCTGCTTCAGTAATAAATGTGTTATGATTAAAGGGCTGCTGCAGCAGAGCATGCACATACACTACATGGCCAAAGGCGTGTGGACACCTGACATCCAACATCTCATCCAAAATTATCGGCATTAATATGGAGTTGGTCCACCCTTTGCAGCTATAACAACCTCCACTCGTCTGAGAAGGCTTTATATTAGATGTTGGAGCATTGCAGCAGGGATTTGTTTCCATTCAGCCGGAAGAGCATTACTGAGGTCGGGCAATGATTGGGCGATTAGGCCTGGCTCGCAGTTGGCCGTCAAACTGATTCCAAAGGTGTTGGATGGGGTTGAAGTCAGGGCTCTCTGCAGCTCGGTCAAGTTCTTCCACACCGTTCTCGACAAAACCGTTCCTATATGGCTGTGTACCCGGGGGCATTGTCATGTTGAAACAGGAAAGGGCCTTCCCCAAACTGTCGGGGAAGCACAGAATCATCTAGAATGCGATTTTATGCTGTAACATTAAGATTTGCCTTCACTGGAACTAAGCGGCCTAGCCCAAACCATGAAAAACAGCCCCAGACCAAGGGGCATCCAGATACTTTTGGTCATATCGTGTATCAAGACTTACCAGGTGAAAAGATTTAGCCATTAAATATCCAGGTGCCAGGTGTGTAATTTTACACTTGAGAAGAGTATCCTGTAATTACACTAGGTACAACACAAAAGCTCCAAATGTGATCACAAGCAGACATGGAGTCACTTTTGCAGCCTGAGTAATTTGTAACGCTTTAATGATGGTTTAAATTGCGTCCACATTTGTCACAGAAAATTGACCGGCCTTGGTACAAACATTAAAGTGCATCACAAATAAAGGTGAGTTTCGAAATAAACAGCTATGCTAACCGGAATAGCGCACCGCTAATGACAGGTTTCAGAGCAGGTGCACAGATGGGGTTTCATCAGAGGACATGACACGGCTCTTTCTCAAGGCCCAGACACCTGTTACCGCACTACATTCTCTTCATTGCTGGATTGGGCCCAAGGTCAGGCTTCACCTCACGGCCACCTTCAGATGTACAGGGATAACAGCCTGACAGGCCCAAGGGGTCGAAGTAACCAGTCCTGCCTGGTTTCCAGACACCTGAGGCCCAGCGATTAGTGTCAGCACCTCATGTGATGTGATAAGGAGAGGTTGTGGGCCCTGCTGCTACTCCCTGGCCCCCAGCACTGTGGCCTGACCACTGTCCCCCCTGCCCACCCCTCTGGCACCAGAGGACTGATACTGAGATACGGTAATGTCAGCTAACAAGCACTATAGACACAGACACACACACAGTAACAAACACACAGACAAACACACACACACACACACACACAGAAGACAAACACACACTCACACACACACAGACAAACACACATGCACGCGCGCACACACACACACACACACAGACAAGCACACACACACACAGACAGACAAACACACGTGCATGCGCACACACACACACATACAAACATACACACACAGGAAGACACACACACAAACACAGACACAGACACACACACACACACAAGCTTACCTGAGCCAGGGAGTGATATCGGCGCAGGAGCCAGATCACAAACAACATAAAGATGCTGAAAAGGAAGGGGGGGGGGGGAGTCAAAATCACTTTTTAAAAAAGAGAAAGGAAACACTTGAGAATCATACAGAAAGACGCCCCCTGAGAATCATACGGAAAGACACCCCCCTAAGGTTTAAAGGAAAAGCCATGCATTTCCGTTCCACAGCGCTGAGTCACCTGATAGCATCTCCTTAAGATGACTTATCCCCTCCGCCTCAGACCGGGCGCCATTATCACACCCATTGATCCACGCACAGATTAAGCCAGTTCATTTGTGGCACATCTCCACACAATATGGCCCAGCTCAAGCACGAATTACAGGAAGCAATCCCACAGAACCTTGTCATTCACTTCAGGATGCCGAAAATAACAGTATTTATGAGAGAAGTGTGCTTGCTTCACAAAAGCTTCAGGGTTAGAAGCTCTCTGAAACCCTCTGTACATAATGGGGGAAATGGTCTTAGTCTGTGCCTTTGGGTCATTTTCTACCATGGATATTAATATGCTGTACACCGTCTTCTTGAAAGAAAATTAAGGCATTATTTAACTTTGCATTCGATGAAATATATACCCAATGCTTACACTTGTACTCGAGACGTAGCTTCCTAGTAAGTCAGTACAGTTATGTTTCACAACAACAAAACAAATGTTGTCAAAACAAAAAGTTTTAACAAAGAAACAATTCAGAGAATAAATTATTGCATAAGACCCTCATAAACACATTTAGGTATAACTTCTTGTTTAAGAATGTTGCATACGTTTTTATACAAGGGGATTTAAAAAGAATTACTGACCCGAGTACACATGCAGCATAAACCTATTTCAAAATCTCACCTGAAGAGTCTAAGAAAACGATACTTCAAACAGGATACGCAACACTTTTGTAAGTCATTCTGGATAAGAGCGCAGGCTAAATTCCTAAAGTAAATGTACATGATATTCTTAATTTGTACAATAGCTTTGTATTTTAAAAAAATACAGTAATAGATTAAAAAACACAGTAATAGTAATAGATTTTGGCATGCTGCATTAAAGCTCTGAGGATGCAACCAGTCTACATGTTTAAATATTCAACCTGATTGCAAGCAGCAAGGTGAAGGTAAATGAATTTCAAACTTTTTGGCCTGCTGACCAAGTCTCTCGCCCTTCTCTCGTGATCTCGTTCACAAGAAAAGTCTTTAGGCTTTAGAAAGCTCCTGTCGGAAGATTCAACAGAAGGACACAGTAGTTCAGCAGATTTCGCACACTGGAGCTTCAACATAACGCCGCATAGCTGCAGTACAGTAAGCAAAGTGGCGCACGGCCGCATTTTTCTCTGCCCTCATCGTTGGGCCTCATTTATCACGTGATTGGAACAAATATGAACGTAAATCGTTCGTAAAAAGGCACTTATGCACAAGAATGTGGGAGTTAAATGTTGTATGATTTGAATTATTGAAAATAAAAATAAAGCCTCAGACCCGATAATTATTTCCAGAACTGCTTTTTACTTAGCTCGCTCAAAAACGTTTTGTTTGGTAATATTTAGGTTAATACGGGAAGTGGCAGAGGACTGAATCACACGCACGCAAACCTGAAATGACTATGGTAGCCACATTGTACATTGTGAAGTTAATGACCGTATTACGTTCATCATGTGTTACACTTATGATGCCTCTCCCTTATACCTTGCCAGGCTTTAGTCTTTCCCAGCCCTGACACGCCACTGCTCACACAAACAAAACAAAATTTGTTTTTGGCTTGTACTTCCATTAACAGCACTTCAATCACCGCTTCAGAGGTTTTTAAAATCTGATTTCATTTTATCTTTTCTCTCTTTATCTCTTTAGGTTGTCTGCAATGGAATTCCAAGCTCCTTTTATGGTATTTTAGGGGCTTCAATAATCACAAGTTCTTTGCATGTGCTTATCATTTATGATTGATTGGTATTTATCAACATACGCACCTGGAAACGATAAAAAGCTGCGTCTACAAGCGCTTCATAAATCTGGCAGAATTTGCAGGTTCGTTTTCGATTACACACAAATTTACACACGGTTTTAGGAAAATATTGATAAGTGAGGCCCATTGTTTTTAAAATAAATATGAGGATAAGGATTAAACAATTTCTGCATTGTGAGCAAGACAAACGCAAAATGACATCATTTTTAAAATATATGATAACCCCAAAGGTCATACTCACCATCCTATTAAAGAAAAGGTAGCTGTCGCTCGTTTCACTGTGAGAATTACCACCTGTTGGTGTAAGCACAACAGAAACACTCTTAATTACAGAAAATAGGAGTCCTTTTGAAAAACACTTTTTTTAAAAAAAAGAATAACATTTATCCTTATTGAAACATGAAATACTTTGCAAAAAGTTGAAAAACAGTCAGCGCAGTAACATGATAAGCAAATGGAGGTTCATTTGTAAAAACACTATTGTGTTTGTAGTTCAGCCATCTTGCATTGCAATGGTTTAATGTAACATTTCCTAATTTTCATCACTAAAAACAAAAGCAAACAATTTACAAATGCACTAATAATGGTTCTTTAGAAAGTTTAATCATTATTTAAGCAGTAAGGTCAACTGAAAATTATGTTTGGTTTTGGAAAAATAGTCTGGGGAGACAAGGCGGGCAGGGAATGCAAAGTTGGTGCAGTTCATTGCCATGCGATGCAAGGACATCCTCCATATTCAGTTACCAGAGCTGCGAGCTCTTGCATCAGCCAAGCTGAGCATGCGAGCTCTCTGACCTCTTCCTGGAAAGGTATATACTGTCAGCAAAGCCGGGTTATAATGACCTTGGCACTAACGCAGAAATCTGCCTTCTCAATACTACCTGCATCAGGGAAAATAGAAAAGGGGGAAGTCATCTCTGGCAGCTTGGCTTAAATAATATCTATGTCTCTGGGTAATTAGAGGTCAGAATAACAATAAGTCGGACATCTTCTAACTACTACGAAGATCAATGTTGACAACATTCTATAATGTGTCAATGACTGAACATCTGTGATCAGAGTGGCAATGTGTGATGTGTGCTTTTCCTGATTAGCTGTTCACAGACATTAAGAGAATGCATTGCGTGTTTCTACTGATTAGCTGTTCTCGAAGAGTGACAATGTGCATTTTACATATTTCCAGAGTGACTGTTCTCAAATATTAGCAGTGTGTGTTATGTGTTCTCCTGAGTCACTGTTCTCAGAGATCAGCAGTGTGTGTTGTTCTCCTGAGTGACTGTTCTCAGAGATTAGCAGTGTGTGTTATGTGTTTAACTGTGTGACTGTTCTCAGAGATTAGCAGTGTGTGTTATGTGTTTAACTGTGTGACTGTTCTCAGAGATTAGCAGTGTGTGTTACGTGTTTCACTGAGTGACTGTTCTCAGAGATTAGCAGTGTGTGTTATGTGTTTAACTGAGTGACTGTTCTCAGAGATTAGCAGTGTGTGTTGTTCTCCTGAGTGACTGTTCTCAGAGATTAGCAGTGTGTGTTACGTGTTTTACTGAGTGACTGTTCTCAGAGATTAGCAGTGTGTGTTGTTCTCCTGAGTGACTGTTCTCAGAGATTAGCAGTGTGTGTTATGTGTTTTACTGAGTGACTGTTCTCAGAGATTAGCAGTGTGTGTTATGTGTTTAACTGAGTGGCTGTTCTCAGAGATTAGCAGTGTGTGTTATGTGTTTTACTAAGTGACTGTTCTCAGAGATTAGCAGTGTGTGTTGTGTTTAACTGAGTGACTGTTCTCAGAGATTAGCAGTGTGTGTTATGTGTTTTACTGAGTGACTGTTCTCAGAGATTAGCAGTGTGTGTTATGTGTTTTACTGAGTGACTGTTCTCAGAGATTAGCAGTGTGTGTTATGTGTTTTACTGAGTGACTGTTCTCAGAGATTAGCAGTGTGTGTTATGTGTTTTACTGAGTGACTGTTCTCAGAGATTAGCAGTCTGTGTTGTGTTTAACTGAGTGACTGTTCACAGAGATTAGCAGTGTGTGTTGTGTTTAACTGAGTGACTGTTCACAGAGATTAGCAGTGGTTGTTTTAAGTATATGAAAATATGTGCCACTTTTTTATTTCTGTTAGTTTAGTGGGATCACAGGCAACTCTCCGGAATCAACCGAGTCACCATGCAGAAGTAAGCACTGCTGTGAGGGTTTCTCTAGTGCAGTGGTCTCCAACCCTGGTCCTGGAGAGCTACAGGGTCTGCTGGTTTTCATAGTGACTCTGCACTTCATGAATCAATTAGAGCAGTTGATTACACAGTTAACTCAACTCACCTGGTGTCTTGGGTCTCAATTGGGTGCTGATTTTAAGGTGAAAACAAAAACTAGCAGACCCTGTAGCTATCCAGGACCAGGGTTGGAGACCACTGCTGGAGACCACTGCTCTAGTGCTTACACAGGGGTTTATGGGATAACAGCAGCATGGCATTCTTCTACAGCAGGGGTGTCAACCTCCAGTCTGAGAAAACTGCAGCGTCTGCAGGTATTTGTGTTTTCCTTTCAATCAGCAGCCAATTAAGGCATTGAGAACAAGGTGTGTGGACTCTTCAGTCAATTGATGACTTAAATTACTCACTCATGCTGAAACACACCAAAAACCAGCAGACACTGAGGCCTTCCAGGTCTGGAGTTTGATACCCTTGCCCGACAGAAGCAACCTGACAAAAGTCAACAACCCTCTGGGTCACACATTGGCAATGCAACTGAAACTAATCTAGTGCGGCATGTCATCTTCTATCTCAGGACTTTGAAATCTGAAGTGCACATTTAACCTATCAAGCTAGATGCGCAGGGTACTACAACACTCAGTAGTTAAAACTGATGACCGAGGTTTCAAGCCATAAAAATAAAAAGAGAAAGACTGGAAGCAGGAGAACCTGAATACTTGCACAATTCAACCTGCACAGAGGTGCAGAAACAGTTGCCACATTGCTCACAGCTTGGTAATGATGCAAGGTCTTCTGGATGTGTCATCAGCACAAACCCCTAAACCAACACTCTACATTTGAAAAGCCTATCATTTATTAAAACACAGTGATACGAAAAAAGTCGATCTTTCAATTTTATGGTTTTACATATTGGAACTTAATTAACCCTCTTCTGGTTCTCACCAAATTCTAAAAGTAAATCTAGCATCATGTCACTGATAACACACATATTATACTTTGTCATTATGCATTCAAACAAAAATGTGTGGGAAAAGTTCATCCTTATTGTTTCATTTAAGAAAGTAATTAGAACCAGGTGCTGCTAATAAAGCGCATATGTTTAAGGGTTTTGCTAGCTCAAAACCAGACAAAGGTGGTATCTCAACCAAAAACGTGCAGGGGTTAAACCCTAGCCCCAATTCCTAGAGCAAATGCATTGTCTTGAGATTCATTTGATTTATATAGTGGCCAGTTTGCCGATCCCATTTCACCCCAGCTTTACAGAAGTTAAAATCCTTTGCCTTCACAAGAGAGCAAGAATTGTGACCCCAATTAGGCAAATAAGGGTAGGGACATGGTAGTTAAACCACAGCCACAATTCCTAGAGCGAATAATTTCTCTGAAACACATCTGATTTATATTCTAGACATTTTGAGGAACCCATTCCATTCCACCCCATTTTTACTGAGATATTTGGTTTAGCAGGAGAAAACTATTTGAGTGGAGGTATTGCTTTAAATGCAAATGACAACAAGTTTGGCTGTCCATGTAATAATTATACCCGAGCAAAAATGTGTATGATAACACAGCAATGTGAAACTCACCTAAACAAGACACTTAGGAAAATCAGTCACCTTAACCCCATTTCTTTAATGTCTGTGTTTTTTGTAATTTGATTTGGAATTTACCAGTCTATAGGCACATATGTGAATTACATAATTCTTTCTTTAGTTAGTTAAACAATGTTGATTCAAAGTGTCATTTAACAATTTACTACTCCTGTTTCATTCTACAGCAGCTAAAATAAAACATTTATATGTCTGTAGTAAGAATTAATACCATAGGTTGTGCTGTGCCTTGTGGAACAAATGTGCAATTTATTCTTTATCATTATTTATACAACCAAAAATAAGCCAAAATGCAGAAGCCAAGTGCAAAAAAGTAAGTGCTTTCATACCAATTAAGGTAATTAGAACCAGGTGCTGCTAATCAAGTTCACACAATTAGTTGATCATCAGAAAGTGCTACCACCTTTATTTACAAGCAGACACTTTGAGGACAAAATATGTCCGTGACTGAGATTATCTGAGAGAAGCAATTGTTGCTCATCAGTCTGGGAAGGGTTATAAAGCCATTCCCAATCAATATGAAGCCCATCCTTCACGAGTGAGAAAGATCATTTCAAAATGGAGAACATTCAAGACAGTCTACCCAAGAGTGGGTGTCCAACCAAATTCACTCCAAGATCAGATTCATGACTGTTAGGAAAAGACTAAATATCTATGGCCTTCATGGAGGGGTAAACAGAAGAAACCCCCTTCTCTCCATTGCAGCATGGCTTAGGTTTGCAAAATTGCACATGAATGAACCACAAGACTTCTGGAACACACCAAAGTGAAGTTGTTTTGCCGTAATGCACAATACCATATCTGGTTTTTTAAATAAAAAAAACACCATATATCACCACAAGAACCTCATGCAAACTGTCAAGCATGGTGGTGGAGGGTGATGATTTGGGGCTGCTTTGCAGCCAACAAACCTGGACAACTGACAATCATTGAGATCACCATGTATTCCTCTCTATACCAGTGTATTCTCAAGGCGACTTTGAGACAATCTGTCCAACAGCTAAAGCTTGGCCGAGAAAAACATGCAACAAAACAATGATCCTAAGCACATTAGCAAATCTACAAGTGGCTGAAATGGCTGAAAAATAAAATCAGGTTTTTGGAATAGCCAAGTCAAAATCCAGACCTCAACCCCATTGAGATGTTGCAGTGGGACTTTCAGAGAGCCGTGCATAAACAAATGTCCTTAAACATCAATGAGCTGAAGCAGTTTTGTAAGGACGTGTGGGCAAGAATTCCTCTCATACAATGGAAGAGACTGATAAACTCAAACAGAAAATGATTAGGCTACTTCAGGTTACTGTTGCCAAAGGGGGGTCTACAAGCTAAAGAATGATGGGGTGTACTTTTTCACAAAAGGCTTCTGCATGCTGGATTATCTTTGGTTGAATGAATACTGACAAAGTAAAATCTGCTATGTGTTATTTGTTACAACACTAGATTTAGCTACTGTTAGGATATGGTAAAGACAAGGCTAGATGAGGGTTAGTTATGCCCTAATACCCAAAACATAGAATTGATTATCTTTCACATCACTGTTAATAAAGTGAATAATAGTAATAATAATAATAATAATAATAATAATAATAATAATAATAATGTTGTCATTGTCAGTTGCAGTATTCAACATGAAGTACAATTTTAATGTACATGCCCATACTTGAGAATTAATGTTTTGTAAATGTTTGTAGAAGCTGAATGGGCAAGACTAATGGGTTAAAAATGTTAAAAAAAATTTTAGGAATCAGTAAATACGAATATCACCATTGTATAATCATAATAATTATAATAAGAAGAAGAAGAAAGAAGTTGCAATTAAATATCTGCCCTTGATTGTTGTTCATTTTTTATAAAGAGAAAATATTTGTAGCATACTATATAATTTGCGTTTACTTGACATAATAGGCTATACTCAGTAGACAGAACCACCTCATCATCATTTGGATGGTCACTTTATTTAATCGCTTATTGGAGCCCAGTACCGGTTGGACATTAACACTTTGTTTTCTAAAGTGAACTGAGTAGGCTATAGCTTGCTCACTGGTTTTATTTTTGAAAGTAGTCGCTCTGGATACTGCAATAAGAGAGTCTGAATATATTGGGTATCATACAGCAAAAAGGTTTAGGGAGATGGATTTTGTGTAAGGTGCACTGTGAAGGGGTACTGATGCAGCTAGAATCTCGATAACCAAGAATCTCAGCGGCTAGAAAATTATCATATGGTTTTCTTTTAGTTTGTGTTTTTTTCTGACAAACAAGTCAACCAGCATTCTAATTCTAATTCTAACCAGATTATTGATGGTAGGTTATTGAATTGTTTACATTTGGTGAATTAATATTAAGACTGTAGAGCCTGTCTAAAATGCACATACTACCTGACTGAGACAACACCAATTTTGTATTGATTAATTTATTGTAAGAAACTGAAACAACTATTAACTTACATTGGCATTGTATAAACGGTAGACCTACTAATGGTTTATATGTTGGTAGATAATCTGTATGCCTAAATAAAATTAATTTTAAAACTTGGCATTGGCAAGGTAGCTACAGTAGCCCAGTTAAAAGAGTAAAACAGTAGACTAACTGTTAGTTGGGGTTTGGGTTACTTACAACAATAAGTTTAGGCAGGTGAATTTCATGATTAGTGACAACAAAAAAAAATGGTGACATTGTCATAAATACTGTTTTTTACCCCATTATTATCCCCTGAAGTGAGAATTTATCTTTTGAATGTTTGTAAAGAAGTAGCTAATTCTTCATCGACTCAGTGCACACAGTAATGTTGCTAGAAAATGTTGTTCGCTAGCTACGTAGCTAAATTCAATGTTATGGGTGGCAAGTCGAAACTGCTAGCAGCTAGCTGGTTAACTGTAGTTACCTTTTAACTATAGTTAATGTCACCAGTTAGCCAGTTGTTGTTCAGTATTTTTAGTGTTAACAGCACAGTAGGTTGCTAGCTAGTGCATTATTGTAATGAAACATCTCAAGAATAGCTAAGTAGCTACTAGTTAAGCAAGAAACTAGTTAACCAGTCAGCTAATATTAATGGTTTCATGGATGCCATATGTCATTGCTGGCTAGCTAGCTGCACTTCAATAACGTTAGTTAAATTTTTCATTTAACTGAATTCAGCAGAAGTCAGCAAGCTAGCTAGCCATGCAGCTGGTTTAATGAAGCTATGTAGCCAAGTAGCCAGCCAACTGTATGAATGAAACAAATGTCGGCGATGTAGCTGGTTACACCATATTTTGTTTAAAAAGTAACAGTAGGGATTACAAATTCAATCCAAGGCTTTATGGCCTACTGTACCTTGTAATCATGTCGCTATCTGACTCATGAAACAATATTATGTGAGGTTTGCATGTGAAATGGCAGAGAATGCATTTAAATGAAATATAAGTGAGCTTCCCACAAAGGTTATACAGCTGTAAAAACAACATTTGAGATTTTTTTGCAATTATTAGTTAGCAAGCAAGCTAGCTTCCATGCAAAACCAAGATGGCAACCACAAAGTTTTGCCTGTGAGTGTCTTGCAATTGGCTACTTTGATCTAACAACTTTGATAAGATGTTGTACCTGGCAGATGCAGCTAAAATTCCAATGCGGATAATTATTGCATTTTGATGATGTAATTGGCAGTAAAAAATCAGGAGAAAACCAAAATAACCCAAGTTTAATGGCTTTATTGTGTGGACGTGTCAATTTATTTGTGAATTCTGTGTACTACAGATGTTAATGTTCTTAAGGGCTGAAAGTCTGTGGTCATGGTGGTTATTTCTGTAGGGAGCTCTGAAAAGCACCAAACTCTTGGTGCTGTATAGGTATTTGGCATGCCACCAGACCAAGCTGTAACCTGTAGCAGCATTAGCTTTCTATCTCCCTTTCAGTATGCAAGTTATGGGGAACATTTACATCAGGGTTAATGTTCAAAGATAATGTCAGGTCAAGTCAGGTACCAGTAGTCACGATGACAAAAATATCAGTATTATTTTAGTCTATCAGATACTCAACTCAGGGGGGTATTTCAGAAGCAGGATTACTGAGCGAGCTGGAAATTTTCACTGAGTAAATCCTAGAACACCTGGTCCATGTTCCAGATTTGGGAGGGTTCCAGGTTTTATTCAATGCAGTTATTCCACTAACTCAAAAATCCTGCTTTGTGTAATACCCCACAGGTTCCAGCCTGGTTAAATACAAAAAGTAAACAATGAAGGGTCGTTTTCACATGGAGTGCCAAGAAGTTTCTTATACTTTCAAGGCATACATTTTTTAATTAACTTGCTAAAATATGTAAAATCAGTTTTATATTAGACTAGACCTATGGAAAATAACGCAAGTTAGCTAAATGGAGCTACATAAATAGCTGCGTTCGTTTTTGTTCGTTTGATATCTGTAAACAGTTCAAACACACCATATACTGACTGGAACATATGATCAAGGAAGACTAGTATGACAGCAATGATTTATCATCGAAAGGATGTTGCTAACTTAGACCTAATGCACACTCAGTTGCAAGTTCTGTAGTCCAACTAACTTGCCTACCTAGTCTGACGTTATTTCCACGGTGTCAGTGGTAATCAGTATGCGAAGGAAGTCAACACAGATATCTGTACCTGGCAACATTGTCATTAACGTTAGCTAGCTAACGTAAGAGAGAAGTTCTGACAGGCGATAGTCTAGCCTAAAACCGTTATTCGAGCTAACGTTGGGCAGTCTATACACATTTAGATCTCCACAGAGCCATCTAGCTAGCACTGTAAACATGCATACCTGCCAAGACTATCTGATTCGTTACGTTAGGGAACAAATAAGCTACAGCAGCCTAACGATAGGAACCAGCTAATTCATATCTGTTTAAATGGAAACAAGCAGCACTGCAAACAAAAAAACAGGAAGGAACTAGCCAGTAAGATTCCAGTAACGCAGTCACCGCTGAGGTTAAATATAAAAAAAACTGCTAGCCTACGTTCAGGTTTCGTCACCGTACCTTTAATTAATCTAACGTTAACGTTAGCACACTAACGTTGTCAACAATTTTTCAAAATTACAGTTTACTAGTTAGTTAGCTAATTAACAACACTGACTGTTAGACTAACGGAGCTGGCTAGTTACACAGCTAACTAGTTAGCTGTTCTGATTTTGTTTTGTTTTTTTTAAGTACTGTCAATTTTGAATTAAGTTTCTCTACGTTACTCAGCCAGCTAACGTTAGACTAGATAAGCTAGCTAACTGGCAACCAAAATAGCTAATTTAGCTAGCTAATGTTAGTTAGCTAGGATAGACTGCTAAGCAACTTTCTCATTTTGTACTTACACATCGATAGTCGTCAGAATCAGAGTTAAAGGATGTGCAGCGACTGCTACCATTACTGGGTTGACCAATGTCTTTATTTTCCATTGTAATGTTAATCACGGTTTAATGTCAGTGTTTTGATAGTTACACAAATTCATCATGTGGAGTAGCTACCTACTAGCTAACGGTCTACGATGAGTTCCTACAGTGCGCGCCGAGGGACATACGGAAGGAATACTACACAGAAAAACGCAATAAAGGCGCATCTCTCCATAAATGCCGAAGTGTTGAGTAGCTGTCTCCAAGAGACTCCTCGGATCATGGACATGTTTAAGTTTCATAGTCCCCACCAACTATATCTTTTAAAATGTATCTTTATTAGGGGGCCGAATACGAAATGCTGAAACCTTGTTGTTTTTGTAGGAGTTATTTGGAGTCCAAGCATGAAGTGCTGGAACCCTATTGTTTTTGTAGGAGTTATTTGGAGTCCAAGCATGAAGTGCTGGAAAGCATATTGTATTTTTAAGAATTACTATAATATCTTCTGATGTTTTGCTCATTTCTGGCAAGTGTGTCTGATAACTTTTTCCGAAACTTTGTACAGTGGTCAAAGGTTGTGTGCATTACAGAAGGAGCGAATTTGGTGCCAATTGGACACGTGGTCACGCTATAGAGTTCAATTGAAAATACAGACTTTGAAAAGGCATAATTCCTGACACATTTGGCCTAGAGACATGAAACCAATCAGAAATCTGATCCATTCTCTGGATCAGAAAGTCAATGTCTCTCCTCACAACAAACAACTATGCTGCTTTGAATGAAAGGTGTGTCAGCTAGATTTTCCACCATTTTGAATAAATTAAAAAACTTTTTAAAGGCATCTCCTGGAAAGTTTGACCAATTGCATTACACTCGACATGCCACATCTACTCACTATAATATTAAAAAGCTATATAAACAAAGTTGCTTTCTGTGTGGAATTAGCATGTTCTCCCATGTCCCCGTGGGTTTCATCTGGGTATTTTTAAAATATGTCTTGTGGTTACTCAGTTTCCCTTTATATAATGTTACATTATGTGTGCTGCTTTTCCTTAATAGTAAGCAATTTGACTGGTTCCAAATAAATATTTAATATTAATCAATGACTGGACATTTTTGGAATCTCTGGTGAATGTCTCACTACCTCAAAAATACTTCAGATAAATTGCACAGGCTGACAACAGGAAATTGCATGCCAAACACTGCACGTGGACAGTCCCCCTGAAAACAGAAATTTTACAACCCACGTCATGCTTACTTGAATAATTAACCCTGATTATCAAGGTGTGAATAAAGGCAGGTTTATGCAGAATAACATAGAAGAAATAGTTTGAAAAATCAAACTTTTGCAAACTGTAAGTTTGAAAGTTTCCTGAACTGCTCATGTTTATCCTCTGCAGAGTTGGATGCAGCAGTGGTGCGGCCATGGTGTTAGTTGTGCAGAACAAATGCACTATATGACCAAAAGTATCCGGTCTAGGGCTGTTCTTCATGGTTTGGGCTAGGTCCCTTAGTTCCAGTGAAGGAAACTCTTAATGCTACAACATACAATCACATTCCTGAAGATTCTGTGCTTCCCCAACAGTTTGGGGAAGGCCCTTTTTTTGTTTCAGCATGGAAATGCCCCCGGATACACAGAGAGGTCCATATAGAAACGGTTTTGTTGAGAACGGTGTGGAAGAACTTGACCGAGCTGCAGAGAGCCCTGACTTCAACCCCATCCAACGCCTTCGGAATCAGTTTGACGGCCAACTGCGAGCCAGGCCTAATCGCCCAATCATTGCCCGACCTCAGTAATGCTCTTCCGGCTGAATGAAAACAAATCCCTGCTGCAATGCTCCAACATCTAGTATAAAGCCTTCCCAGACGAGTGTAGGTTGTTATAGCTGCAAAGGGTGGACCAACTCCATATTAATGCCGATAATTTTGGATGAGATGTTGAATGTCAGGTGTCCACACACCTTTGGCCATGTAATGTAGCTCTCCATGTTTTCATTTCTGAAAAGAACATACCAGGCAAAGTAGAAGCAGGGGTTGAAACAGAACATGTTCTGAACAAGCATGCAATGCATTATTGGCCTAAGGAGCAGCCTCCGAAAATGTGACATTGCATCTGCAAATGATCCATCCATCCATTATCTACACCCACTTATCCTGAGCAGGGTCACGGGGGGTGCTGGAGCCTATCCCAACAAGCATTGAGCAAGAGACAGGAATACACCCTGGACAGGCCACCAATCTATCGCAGGGCACACACTCATACCTATGGTAGGTAACCAGAGTAGCCATACATCAGAGACAGGGAAAACATGCAGACACGTGAAGCCGAGATTCAAACCCACAACCTTCTTGCTGTGATGTGACAGTGCTACCCAGTGCACCACCGTGCCACCCATATAGTATGCATTTTAGTATTTAGTATGCATACACTTTTTAGTTATATATGAATACATATGTACATATATATGTATATATGTGCATTCATTCTAGTGTACTGCAGTAGGCCTGTGATTAGTTTTAGAAATGTCTCAGTAATCTGTGACCCTGAGCCATCACTGCCCTCCCTCTGTGTGATATGACCCAGTTCACTTTACTGTATAAAAGAAAGTTGGGATCTCATACTTCCAGTTTGTCAGCATTTACAACATACTGGTCCAATGTTTCTAACAAAATGCAATTTTTATGATAACATTTTATAATTTATTTTAATTATTGATAGTTTGATAGTTTAATTCAACTCATTTTTATGTTACCAAGAGGCCTCCCTCTAGATCAGTTTACACCATCATCTGCTTAGACTACATGTTTATTCTCATGTGTTTGTGTTGTTTGTCGCACCTAGGCTCAAAGCTGTCCAGAGGCATGCTGCTGGTTAGTGGAACTAGCTGTGGGTATTGGATGTTGCCACTGGTGCTCCAGCTACAGCTATGAGATCAGGGCATTCCTGGTCCATTCTGACTAATAGAGATGGAATGGTGATCTGGAATTTGTTGCTTGACTGGTATTAACAAAATGGTTGGAGCAACAACACACCCATAATAGGAATATCTGAAATTCCCTGACAAAGGCTTTAGCTAAAGAGTGAGGAAGATTTTTTTCCTAGCCATACAGCAGCAACCCCCACAAACTGCATCTCTCAGACTAGCATATGAATCCTATTTGAATATGGCCACATGGGCAAAACAAAAGTGGAATTAAAGTGGGGTTTCAATAAGTGCATAAGCTGTTCAAATGGAAAATTTCATTTTAATGGCACCCAGAGAATGTCATTGATCTGAAAGTCTAACCCACAGTAAACTGTGGTTCATTCTCAAGATTATTGTATGAGGCAAGATGACCTCAACTTGCTGGATTGTGGTATGACTACATTCTTTCAATAGAGTGATCATGTCTGTGGAAGTTAAGAAGACATGGAATTCAAAACACGGAAGACATGGAATTCTCCAAAATAAATTCTCAGATCACCTTTGTCCTTGATTTCAATGCACATTTGTGAATTCAAATCTGTTGCAGATCAATTTTACCTAAAAACCTAACTAAACACTCCTTCACCACTCTCTGCCCATACTTCCTGGTCACTTCTCAGTTCTGGCCCCCGGTGCTGGAATGAGCTTCTCACTGTTGTCAGGACAACAGAAATTCTACCCATCTTCCAAGGCAGACTGAATACGCACCTCTTCAGACTGCATCATTCTCCCCTGACCCTCTATAACAGGGGTGCTCAATCTTATCCAGAAAGGGCTGGTGTGGGTGCAGGCTTTGGTTCCAACTGGGCATTTACACACCTGATTCTCCTCATCAAGGTGCTTAGCAAAAGATTCCAAAGGGTTGATTAGTAGAATCAGGTGTGTTACTGCTTGGTTGGAACAAAGGCCTGCACACACACCAGCCCTGTCTGGATAAGATTGAGGACTCCTGTTCTATAATGATTATCTTTTTAGACTTCCTCTCAGGATATTGTAAGTATAGATATGTAAAGGTTTGCTGTATTGCCGTATCTACTTTTGTTAGCAATACCAAGCAGTGGTTTGTTCAGTGATTATAGATCCTTCTGTGCCTTTGTGATATTTCTCTTTGGTATTCCTGACAACTGATGTTCTCCACTTAAGTGGCTCTGGATAAGAGTGTGATATAAAATTGATTGCAATATAAATGTAATCAGCGTTGAGTGGAATATACATGCTTAACAAAGTAAAACACACAATATTGAAAATGTATAAATAGTTTATTTTTTGTACAATAGTTTAATACTAGAAACCATGTAAACCCTTGTGTAATTTATACCATCTTAACATCCATAAAATCTCATGGAACCCATCATTACTCAATACATTGAAATGACAGAATTCAGAAGATTCCAGTTCATAGATTTTTTTCAGGACATTCAAATCATTGGTATAACAACACCACTGTAACCTCATTTGATGTACATCAGTCAGTATGCAGCGGTAGCCCTTGTACAGAGGCTGAGTCCAGTCCAGCATCATTAAAAAAGCATATGCATGTATGTGTGTATTACATACATATTATGTGCAACATTACTCAACCGGAAAGGTTCAACTCTGAAAACACAATAGTGGTAGACAATTGTTTAAATAAATTCTTGTGACACACACACACACACACACACACACACACACACACGTGGCAGCAAAACAATCATAATACAACCAGTAAAAAAATAGTGCAAATGGGGATACTTAACTTTAAGGTGACAATACATAAAGAAAATTGAACAGGCTACATTTCTTTTTTAGATTAATACAGCTCAATCTGTAATCCCCCAATAGATATACACCACTTCCGTTCAACTCGAACTTCCTTAGGTGCGTAAAGTTCGACTCCCATCAGGGAAGTTCTTAGCTGGTGAATAGAGGGAAAGCCTTAATACCCCCATCCTCCGATACCGATTTCTTGCTTGTATCTGTTGGTGAGGGTGTTCGCCTTTCCTGTCAGCTTGGACAGAACCGTGTGCAGTCCGCTAAGGTGGAAGCGAAAGAGTTTCTCCAGGTCTTCCTCTTTGTCTTCGGAGTCGATTCTGGAACTCTCCAGGGCGCCCACGCCATGTTTGTCCTTCCTCCTTTCTTCGGCCTGCCGGACCCCCCATTCGATGTCGGTCTTTATGGACTTTAACAGGACGTAGTAGCTGTACATATCCCCATCGGAGAAGTAGGTGGTTGGCCCGTTGCTGGCTGCCCGGATGTCGTTAACCGCCTTTTCCTCGTCCAGAGGCACATCTCTTATAAGGCTGGGAACCATGACAGTCTGGTCCATATTATTAACCGCGCCGATGAAGCGGTCCATGGCACTGAAGAGGGAATTCTTCTGACGGTAGGAATCAGAACTCTGCATCATTTTGACGAATGCAATCGAAACGTTCAGCTCTCAAACTTAATGAAAAGTGCTGGAAACAACGAATCAACTGCAGTGTCACGTCCAATAGTTTGCAGAAAAAACCTTTTTCTGTGCGTTCCAAGAAAAAAGTTACTAAAGTCGTTATAGTTAACTTCAAAGTAATGAAGCTTGTCGCTGTGCAAAACTCGTTACTGGGCTATTCAGTTCTCCTTTTCAAGGTACGTCCATGCAACGGGCCAACCACTTGAGCGTAGGTTTCTTCTTAATATTGCAAAGGTAAGATAGCAAACTACCTATGACTTCAAGTTCCCACGTCCTCCCTTATAAAGCAGGTGGTTTAATGAGGAAGGGCGTTCCCAGAACCTGTCCATCGACGTTTTTTTTCCGCCCCTTAGCTCTCAGTCTCAAATCAGGTCCAACCAGATTCCAGTTATCTGAAATAAAAAAAGTCGAGTTTAGTATGTTTCTCGGGTACGGTAGTGTTTCCAAGCGCCCAACGAGGCAGTCAGCATGCAAAAGAATGCAGATAACTTACGCAACACTGGTCCCCGAGTAGCATTAGGGGTGTGGCCGATCAGTGTTGTAATGGTGTGAAATTAAGCTTAATACATACGTTGAAAGGCATGTCGAAACACTACCAAAGAAACCAGTTACCTAAACCATACGAGTTACTTCCACAAGAATACACAAATGTAACTAAGCTTTATGCAGGAATTTCGAAAACGGTATGATTGCAAATTAATTGTACATAGCATTTAATTTAGCTACCGGCGTTCGCTCGGGCACTTATCAAGTTAGCTTTAGCCTATCCACTGTGCCACATGACTTTGGTTAGCTTGCTTGCTAGCTAGCTAAATATCTTACAGTTTCGGGTAGACGCTGAATGGATTTCTCGTATCCCCAACGAACTCCACCTTTTTCCTTGTTATCAGCAACTTCGTCAAGCCAAGTATACGACACAGACTCTCGCAGAGCGAAGCGTTGCTGAATATTCATGAAGAAAGGCATCAGCCCATGGCCGTACCTCCGGTTTAAGCCAATGAAATTTGTTCACCGATTTCTCAGGGAGTCAGGCTCAGGCGGTTTCCGTACGACTGGCCGAGCTAGACGAGCTTGAAAGACCAGGGTTACAGCATTTCCGCCAAGTTAACAGAGGAAAACTGAGTCGGATGCGGACCCTATTTTGTGCTGAATCAACTGAAATCGAGAAATGAAAACATAAATAAGTTCGATGTATTATTTCAAGTAGGCATTATATTTTACTTAACCTAAGCATGATGACAGAGCAAAGCTGTTCGCGGTGCACTGCGGTACATTTAACATAAGATAATCAAATTCGAGTAGAGCCCTAGCCTATAACCTATAACACAATGTTTTGCATGCATCGAAACATTTTTTTAAAGCATAGGCCTACTGAGTACCTTGTACTTTAGTTTTATTGAATTTGGTTAACGTTCAATAAAATACCAGTAGGCCTACATCTTAATTATAGCGAGGCTGCCTGGTGTAGGCTGTTCCATTCTTTCTGCTTGAACCAAAACATGTACAAAAGTACACAACACAGTCGTTGCTGGCGGTGAAACGCTTTCAGAAGTACGCTACTTCACTTGCCTTGGAAGAAATTGTGTAGAACAAAGACCATGGGTAGGCTAATGTCGATGTCTAGTAGTGATGATGTGTACAGATAGTGCCACAACTTGGGACTCGGGTCATTAACAATGTAGGTAGGGCGGCCTTTAGACTAAATATTAAAGGTCTTAATTTGGTAGGTGGTGGTGGAAAAAAGTGATGCCATGTTACTAGCTCTGTGAACTTTAGGCCCAATACACACTTTGTGTGGTGTTAAAAAATTTCAGATGTGTGTTTGTCTGTAGGCCTACTTATAAACAACCAATAAGATTTTAGGAGCTCCTTTTCACTGCTGCAATAAAGCATTATGATTACAGCCAATGTCATCAGCATTGGACATTTAGGCCAGGGGTGTGCAACTCTGGTCCTGGAGGGACAGTCTGAGCGCTGGTTTTTGTTCCAACCAGTTACCTTAGTTTTAGTTTTCTGACAGCTCTGAACTACGCTGGTTCAATCCAGTATTTCAGAGCAGTAAAATCTTGAGGTTTCTAAAATCTTTACACTTTTTAAAAAATCTTTACACTTTTTTACACTTTACACACTAGGGGCGACATAGCTCAGGAGGTAAGACCGATTGTCTGGCAGTCGGAGGGTTGCCGGTTCAAACCCTGCCCTGGGCGTGTCGAAGTGTCCTTGAGCAAGACACCTAACCCCTAACCCCTAACTGCTCTGGCGAATGTGAGGCATCAATTGTAAAGCGCTTTGGATAAAAGCGCTATATAAATGCAGTCCATTTACCATTTACCACTTGAAGAATAAGGCTATAGCTGTTGCTTATACACATATCAATATATGATTGAGCTGATTAAATAAATAAGAGAAGTCGATACACAATCCTAAAATTGGCCCCTGTGCACCCCTGATTTAGGCCTAAAGTTTTTTTTCTTTTACATTGCCTTTTGGGGCCTCTGCCAGTTAAGTCTTTTATATGACATAGTGGTGGCATGGGAGCAGGATGCCCATAGCCTAAAACAAATTAATGAAAAAACCCCAAATTGGCTTAATTTGCAAATAACTTTATTAGGCTATGCCTATCATAAGACTTAATTAGTGTGAGAATAAGAATGGTGTGGATTGCATGATACAGGTCATTGAAGGTTTGACCAAATTTTAAGATTGGCATAAATAAACGGTATCCTCTACCTTACAATACAGTGTATAATTAAGGCTGGGTGTTTGTCATGGGAAATATTGGCTGAAGTTGTGGAGCAGTCACAGCCAAGTTGTTGAAAATTTCAGAAAACTGAAAAGAATTTAAGAAATCTGAGTTTAAAACAAACATTAGTTATTAAATTATTAATAGATCTCATGTGCAGCAGTGGGGAAACAATTAAAATAACATGCACAACTGTAGCAATAGTAACAACTGCTTGATGTTTCAAAAAACTCAACAGGCAGTAACCTGCTCCTAGGAACAAATAGCCTACAAGTGAAATGCATTGATAAGTTGGTGCACTTAATTGCTTAATTAGGTCCATAACAGAAAGAAGAGCATGATATTTTGCATTTAACAGAATGTTGTTTGGAACAGAGCATGCTCAAATTGCATTACTGAAATGAAACATGGTTACTGTTTGTTTGGGCCTTGGAAAATTATGTGAACTTAAGCTTTCTGGTTACCATGAAATATAATAGTAGGGACGCAAACAAACATGATTTTAAAGGTTGTTTAAAAAAAAAAAAATTCATTGCAGCTAGTCCAGCTAGTGCACACACTCCTTCAAGGACTTCAGCTAGTTTGCCTGGACTAGCCTTTTGGAGACTGCCGATTCCGGTGCTGCTAACGCTGTTTGCATAGGTGTGGTTGAGACCACCCTACTCCTTACAAAAAAGTGATGTTACACATAAGGGTGTCACCACTTTTCCCAAACATCTTCCAAACAGTCTATTTTACAAACATTTAGTTTTTACTTTTAACATTTACATTTACACTTATAGTTTACATTTACATATAATATAATTTTTCAGTCTTACTTTAATGCATAACATTACTCTTTGAGAAGCGATTACAATGTTTCAGATGAATTTTTCTCAAAATATTTAAAAAAGTGAAATTTGAAAATTGTAGTGCATATTTTTTACACTTGGCAATGCCAAATAAGCAAAATTGTGAAGGGTTACGCAGTGTACAACTTTTACAAACAGCACCCCATAACAAAAGAAATCTTTGCGGCTTGTTTCCATTGTGATCCTTCCTGGGGGGACAAGAAGCAGGAGTTGACATAAAAATGGTTTAAAGACACCTGAGAAACAACTATGATCCTAAAACATAACAAATATTAGATTAAAAGTGCAGTGTAGAATGGACTGGCATCATGATGTACCATACCGCCATCATTTCAAAAACCAATTTTAATTTGCCTGAATTTTGAATTGTTTTTATGGTTTGGGGGAATTTATTCTACAAGTAAGCAGCAGAGAAAGTCCCTTTATCCATGTTACTACTGCATCTGAAACAGAACAACATCGGTGGAGCTGCCTTTTGTGAAATTCAAATATCTAATACATACTCGGTCAAAATAGTCCCTGAGTTATGCTGGGACCCGCCCACTATCCTATGTACTTTGCATAAATTAATTTGATTCATTCTGTCTTCCACTTTGAGCCATTGCACGACGTTAAAGTATGAAAGGCCCAGAGGAGTGAGAGCAGGCATAGCATATCCTAACAATCTTGTTTTGTGATGTCTGTAGTTTTTTGGAACTCTATCAAACCGTGAAACATGCAAAATCAAAGAAGCTTTGGATTATTACAAAGCCCCCCAAGGCACCGTGGGCGAAAAAAAAATTCAACGTGGAAATCCATAGTCTTGGTTTTGTAATCCATACCGTTTAGCAATCAGTGTGTTCAGTTGGCTATTGAGCCCCCTAGACACCCTATGTAATAATAAATAAATAAATAAATAAATAAAAATAAAATGTGGAAATCCGTACTCTTTGTTTTGCAATCTGTACGATCAGTTTTGGAAATCCGTGCGTTCGGTTTGCCAGTCCGTACGCTTGGTTTGGCAATCCGGACACTCAATTTTTAAATACCTGTGTTCGGTTTACTGCCAGCCCGTACACTCAGTTTTGCAATCTGTGCGCACGGTTTTTGAGTGAGTTCACTCGGGATTGCCATATTAAATCCATTTGTAAACAAGGGGTTCATTGCAAGAAAGTCAGACATGGAAGAATCATAGCTACAATACACACTCTAGGAAACGGCATAATTATTAAAGCTATACGGACAAGAACCCATGGTAGCCTATCGAATATTGGCACGGTTATGGGGTGATGTTAGGCACGACTCGAAACGGGGAACTCTGGCAAACCAGTTAGACGTACCAATGTTCATGATAGGATAAACCACGGGGTTGAGTGCCATATCGCTTTTATGAAACGGTGTCTATATCTTATAATAATTCACGAAAGAAATACAACACAACAACTTTAAAAATTATGTTTTAATAGATTACACGATGTGTCCTGCTTAATTCATTAAGTTACTAAGCAACGACAATTTCTTGTTTGGACACAACTAATTTAACTGGCTAGACACAAACTGCGTTAGCTGTTTAGCTATTTAATCAACACGTTCTCATCCCAACTCGTCAAATCGTAGGCATGGATTGCAAAACCAAATGTAGACTACGAATTACAAAACCGAGGGTATGGACTTCAACGTTGAGATGTTTTTTTTTTTTTTTTACATAGGGCGTAAAATCGTAAACACGGATTACAAAACCGAGTATTCGAGTTACAAAACCGAGATTGGGAATTTTCACGTTTAGATATTTTTTCCCACCTATTATGCTTTTATGGGCTGCATAAATAACAGCATTGACAAGTGTGGACCTGCAGACTCTTCTCAAAAACGGGTCCTGTGATTTATTTTTTAACAAAACCTTTTGTGCCATTTTTTCCCTGTTAAATTGTCAATATAGCTTTGGTCCTCGTTAGCCTACTCAAATCATGGCCCACGAGATCCAACAATGGGTGGTTTTGCAACCTCCCGTTAACTGGGAGGCAGGTGTGAATACATTTGGCCAATCAGTAGTACCAATTGTGCAGTTAATGACCTGGGGGAAAGAAAACCGGGGCCTGATTTGGAATCAAGGTCTAGATTTGAGTATCCATTGAGACATTTACTGAATTTGAATCATGTGGAATTATTTAGGCCTAGTTTAATTATGGACCCAAACATCTTAGTATTCCCGATATGGAGTGACAACTTGCACCGAGCCAGTCTCTAACTTTATGTAGCCTACAGTAGCCTAGTTCAGCATGTAGCCTATCTTTATGTTAATAAAGCAGGGCCGTATCATCGACATAGACGACAATGACAGACTGTCAATATGCAGTAATTTTCTTAACAAGATTATAATTCTAGTTAGCTGTCTCCCTGGTTTACAGATTCTTATCTGTCACGTATTTTTTTCCTCCGTATATGGTTGAACTGAACTGGCACGGACGTACCGGATGCAGATGATAGACCAGGAACGTGGTTTGAGGACAACTGTACACAAACGTGGGAATGAATTTATAGTCAAGCACAGCCACTAGCCTACTACCGACATTTGTACAGGAACACGTGTGATTTTCAACACATTGAAATTGGAGATTATTGACGGATAGATATAATGCGACAGCAGTTGAATGAGCGACTGTAGCAGCCTATAGCCTCATTAAAAGGAGAAAATGCAAAACATTGCAATTATCATATAATTTCCACGAAGTTCTAAAATAATTTGTTTCACATCTCGAGATTATTGACATATAGGCTAAATTACCTGGAAAACAAGTGAAAGTAGCTATACGGTGGGAGTTTCCAACACTTCTGCATGCTCTGTAGGAACTATCCGTTTAAAAATGTACCTCATCCTTTTCAGTTAATTGGGCTTAATATAAGATATAATCTAATTATATATACATAATACAAGAATTTAATGCTTTCTGGGAAAGGGATCGTTTTCACCTTTTTAATTTCCTACGCCAAATTGTATCGAAACCATTTGGTCTAGCTTTGCGCACATGCATTATTATTTTCTGCATAGCCTGGCGATGATTAAGTCAATGATATTCAGTTGGTTCTCGTATGGATAATGAAGAAAAACGGCTCTGAACATTTCTCATGGGAATCTACCAAGTAGCCTAGTTCGGAGAGTCGGGGAAGGGGATTGTTGGTCGTTTATTCGAGAGAGAAGCCCCGTTGTAAGTGTTAATACTTTGCTCGTAGTTTCGATGTAGGATAGCCGCAACTTCGTGAAACCGACGTAGCCTGAATTCGGGGCAAAGTCTCTTCCAGTTTCTTCTCCGGATTTCTAGCGCGAGCTCCCACGGGCATGTCAAGAGGGAGAAATCAAAGGGAGGGGAGAGGCGTAGTCTAGGTTACCTGGTATCTTTGCGCTCACGCTGCGGTTCAAACTGTCCCAGCACCCCAGCTAATCAGAAAGGCCAAGACCAGCCGTCACTTTTTCAAAGCTCCCCATTTACTCAGTCTCTACCTACGTTATATCCCACAATTATCGATAGCCTAAGTGCACTTAAAAATAGGGATAGTATCTCGTTAACTGTGAACTAATTATTTGCAGTAAATTGCAAATGGCAGTATTACCACGTAATTGGCTATTCAATTGCTATTCATAACGATTTATATGTTTTCCAATCTATTAGCAGGCATATATATTTAAATATGTCATGATTCAATATACATAGCGTGGTATTGATTAATATGGGCTAAAACGAGTGCCATTAACGTTGCATCTATCATTACGACCGCGTTGCAAGGTTGCGGATCCAAGCGCAGTGGAAGCGACACTCGCAGCGTATCTGGTGCGATGTACGTTACGTTTTTCATTGATATATTACTGCCATCTAGTGCTGATAACTGAAACTTCAAACGAGGTTGAATATCTAGCTCACATTCCGCAGAAAGTCAACGCCCCTTGATTGCTTTCGGAGAAATTCGTTTCCCCGGCATTATTACATTAGGCTTTGCATGTAGAATGAATTCTAAATAATGTACAAAGAATCGCCTGTGATCTTACATAATTATTATTTTGGAAACTGTGAATTTAACAACCCTCAAATTTTTCCTTCAATCAATGTTCAGAACATTTGAACCTTTAGTTAATGAAAGCAACATTATTTCTGTTTCGTTGCCTTGCTTTCCCCTACAGAGTGCACGCGTGTGTGCAGTCATGTCCACATGTGTTTCCAGATGTGTGTCTGCATGATAATCATTGCTCATATTCAGCTCTCTGATAGTGTTTCCAAAGTTTCTTCACAATTATCTAATCAATACCGTAGTCCTGGAACTGCAAATTCCATGCTTCTCTCCTGAATTGACCAGCATTCTGCAAACCCCTGCTGTTCTCAAGGCATCTGTTTCTCTTATTTTTTTCACAACAATGTACCAAATATACTTGAATTCTGCAGGGGTCCACCTAACCACCAGAGAATTTGCAATGTGAATTATTTTCTGTGACCTCCCCATGGACTCACAGTCTCTCAAGTGCTGTACTCTAGAAATAACACATTCAAGTGGTGGACAACATGCTCTTCTTTTACACCTGCATTTCTTGCTTCAACTTTTCCACTGAAAGATTTCTGAAAACAGACCCACAGCTCTCCAAGGGGACTGTTAACACAACACTAAAGTTTGGTTTTATGATTTGGCTGCTATATGTAACACAGTCAAACTCACCCCTATTGCACAAACCAGGTTACAAAAAGGAGCTTACAAACTTAGCAGGATTGTTGTTAGTAAGGCAATTTTTAGTGATGCTTTTAAGGCTATGGGGACGGGTATTAATACATCAAATAAAAAATAAATTGTATTTTATTTATTTGTTCATAAAAATATTGTCACAGCATGCTTTACAGCAGACCCTGGCCTGAAAACCCCACAAAAGCAAGTCTTGGGTGACTGTGACAAGGAAAATATACCTGAATAAGATTCAATAGAGTCCATTGTCCTGTGGCTGGGACGTGAATTCATTGTGATCAAAACTATCAATTGGTACATTTCTGAATCAGTGTAAACTTACCTGTATATATACCCTGTGCGTGCATGTGTGTGTGCGCATATGTCTGTGTGTCCGTAAGACAGAGAGAGATCAGAACATAGCTGCAGTTGCAAACAGTCAGACATTCCAAATTAGAGTGGGAATAGGACATGTTCAGCACCAAAAAAAAAAATTAATTCCAAAATTTGGCATAACCAGTTGAATTAATACTGCACCATCCTTCCTACAATTCTAACATGGGCATTCTCTGGAAGGGAAACCAATCACTGCTCCTTTTTCTAAGCAGTCCACTCGAAGCTTGTCCCTGAAAATTGATGCAGGAACAAAAGTTAAAAAAAAGGGTTTAACTTTGAAGTTAAAATAAAGTTAAAGATGAGTGTGAACCTTCTACAGTTCCCCCTGGGTTTCCTCTGTGGTTTCGTCTGGAAGAATCATAAATAAACACAGGAACATGTTTTATTGCAAACTAGTCAATTAAACAAGCCATTGATCATTGATATCTCTGGAGACAAAATGCAGACACTGCAGAAATAATTACTTTGAAATGAATGCAGCTGTACAAAACCTCTCTAAACAAGAAGAAGAATATGTACTGCAATAATTATATAAATAATCTGGCAAGTATAATTAATCTAATCTCTTTTCCTGGGATGTAAAGCTGTTTTAATAATTTTTTTTACTCTGAAAAATAAAATAATTTCTATGGTTATGAAAATAAAAGATCCCAAATCAAACCCTGCTCATCATTTGAGTCAGCAAATCATTTGTTTTGGTGAGATCCACAGTATAGTTTAATTGTGAAGAGATAATGACTGTAATGGTAAAGGCCTGTTTAATGTTGTGTTCATTTATAGTATTGAACAGTTTTATTTCACACTTTGAATTATTGACATGAAACATGCTGTATAATAATAATAATAATAATAATAATAATAATAATAATAATAATACTTATTATTATGATTATTATTATTATTATTATTCAGCAATTGCTTTATTTTATTATTTACATGACAGTGATTTTAGAGAATTCAAGTTTGCACACCAAATGTGCGTCCTTGAACGTATAGTAGACGGAAATATAATTCTGTTTTCTGAAATCTGGAAACTGACCCTCAAAAAATAATACCGTGTAGCATTCATACATAGTTAAATGTTGGGGAATAATTCAACTCAAGTGAAGAAAGTGAAGAATTTAAGGATAAAACCATCTCGTTTCAGCAAGATGCCTTCTGCAGTGTTCAACCTGGCGTCTTGCCAAAACCCATTGGTTTTATCAACAAATTCTGTTTTTCATCACCAAAGTTTGCAAGAAACTTTCTTTTTATATGTTTATTCACCTTTCTTCACACCTTGGAGTGTCATAACAAAGTAGTGCCAAAGTCACACCTTGCATAAATTGAACTCAAAGTTTATGGGCGCTATTTTCCGGAAAATGGATGGCGTTTTGCGAGCCGTTTCAGTGGCACAATGGTTTTTTCGTTCATGGATTTTGACGCGCTTGTGACTCCTCCTGTGCCAAAGTGGGAGGAGAGCTACTGGGGGTGTGTCAGTCAAGATCGAGCAGGTCACTGCGTTTTTCGCTCAGCTCAT
Source organism: Anguilla pacifica (assembly GCA_039654925.1). Classification (NCBI taxonomy): domain Eukaryota; kingdom Metazoa; phylum Chordata; class Actinopteri; order Anguilliformes; family Anguillidae; genus Anguilla; species Anguilla pacifica. The sequence goes on along the minus strand of CM077286.1, from coordinate 32,392,439 downwards.
TGCAATTTTGGTGTCCACCTAGTCTGTGATTTTCATCCTCTCTTCCGACCTGCTCAGACCACGTTGTGTGGCGCAGCCCAGCATATGGCGGATTGCTATCTTCGGGGCTTTACCATGCAACGCGTGTACGCTCATAGCCTATTGAAAAGCCAATCAACGGTTTTCATGGATCGTATTCTGTCCAGTTTTACTTTAATATGAATCCCATATGCAGGAAAAATGTGCAGTACTTATATTTATTGTTCATTGTCTATATTTGTTTTTTAAAATAATTGTAATTCCTGCATTTATTCCTGTTTTTAATTGTTTATGGCTGTTCTTATACTCTGGGGTACTGTACCTATTTAGTTCTTTTTCTTACACCCATATGTAATCAGAAGAATGACAATAAATGCAACTTGAACAATCTTTTCATTTTAATTGACTGTAAATAAAATGATAGCTACAGTACTGGTACAAATTATAGATAGACTGCATTTATAAACCAGTTTGATTATCAATATTTTGCAACAATTTCTCTTTTTGGCATAATAAATATAATATGTAATAAATGTAATATCAACATAAAACAAAAATGAAGAAATGATTAGCATTTGTGTTAAGTGTGTAGGCCTACAGGTAATAATCATACACCTTCCTATATGTACTATCCTATACAAATATAATTGAGCAGTCTAATGTATCTTACTGTTGGAAATTTTATATTCAGCTTGAAAATGTATTTCTTTGCCCAGTATTTTTCTACATTCTGTAAAACGATAATATTCCTGCAAATAAAGGAAACCATTTTTTGGCTTGTATACATTATTTCAAACTACTGATGCTCACAGAATGTCATTATCACTCGTGGTCAAAAAGATTAACTGTTTTGCTGGTGAAAATGGCTCAGAGGAACAACAACAGAAGAATGAGCTCAGATAAAAGTTTTAAAACAACGTAACTACACAGTGTTTCCATAATTTTTGCCTGTACTGTATATGCAAGCTACATGCATTATCTGTATCAGTTATCTCCTCTCAAACTAATTGAACATTATCTGGGAGTGCTCAATATCAAAGACCGAGCATATCATCAGGTAGCCTTAAAATAAGGTTCAAATGTATGTGTCATGCTATCCGTGGAGACAAAATAATAACCAAGGAGGAAGCCACTTGCAATATATGCCCAGTTCAGTTTAGTTTAAGTCATGCCATTGTAGTGAATTATTGATGGAATCGTGCCTTATAGTTTTTCTTCTATTTGAGCACCAGGTCATACCGAGTGATTTTCCTGTTGTGAATGTTATCATTGGCATTGTTGTGGGCTTCCCTGGTTTTGTTTAATTATTAGTTATAGCATAGTATGTTTAAGCTATTTAGCTACAGGTTTAACGGGAAATTTAACTGGCCCATAATTTAGTTTGTTTTATTAAATTTCTGGTGAAAGAAAATTTGCACAAATTTCAACAAATTTCTTATTCATAGGATTTGTTCAAACTCAGTTTTTGAAAATAGTGACAACTGACGGCCCGTCGCAAAAGGATGTCTTATGAGAAACAGCTCATTAGTACGTCCTTATCCTGGTCCTCCATTGCAGTTGTAGACTATGGAAATTGGCAGTACGTCCTGCGCAATGCGCACGGCTCTTAAAGGGAATAAAAAGAGGTAATGTGATCGGCTATTAATAAATCTAGCCGCACCACACCCACTGATAATATATCGAGTACAATCCAGCCCATTTTCCACCTGTGCTCTGAGCTGTGCGCTCCTCACCTTTGGTCACGGAAATACAAACATTCACTCGCTACGCCCAGTGTACCCACGCACCGTCCATTGACCACGCCCATATGCCATGCATCACTGATTCAGGGAAAATAGGGCTCTATGAGTCCAGTATCTATCAGAGTAAAACATGGTCTATCAGAACATTTCTCTAAACATTTTACCCCTTCTTTTTCAAAGCCACATCTGCCAAATACCTTATTTAACACATCAGACCATTTGCACAGCAGTATTCACACTGCGGTCTCGTCTCTATTGTATTAAGATAGATTATGGTGCCATAAGAATGTGGCAGACCCATATCATTCACAGAATGCACCAATCAAAGACAGACCAATAGAAAAATTTGTAATGAACATTTATTAATACAGAGATCACAACTGTTCACAACATCAACATACTTTGTTGGCATGCTAGCTGGTGATGACAGTTTTAAAAAGTCTATACAAAGTCTTAATATTCTGCTTGTCCACCTTTGGAATTGTGTGAAATGTATCTATTCTCTACAATATGTTTTTAATAGACTTACTAGTAATACTGATCCACCTACACAGATGGGGCTGCAGAGTCTGCTG